>CM056199.1:97557086-97664650 GCA_029692085.1 Gymnothorax javanicus | reverse complement strand
AAGTTTGAATGCTGATGCTAGCGATCTAATGCTAGTGCTAATATCTGGTCATTATCATACTGTATGTGTCCTCTATGATGGAAATAAGAGATCAGATGGCATTAAAGCATAACCCTTCATGGCAATATGAGATAAAATGTCATTAAAGCTTAACACTTCTTGTTTATACACAAATACAGCAATGTTAAAGTTTGAATGCTAATGCTAACTTGCTGATGCTAGCGATCTAATGCAAGTGCTAATATCTGGTCATTGTCATACTGTATCTGTCCTCTATGATGGAAATAAGAGATCAGATGGCATTAAAGCTTAACCCTTCATGGCAATATGAGATTAAATGTCATTAAAGCATAACCCTTCTTGTATTAATTCAAATACAGCAATGTTAAAGTTTGAATGCTAATGCTAACTTGCTAATGCTAGCGATCTAATGCTTGTGCTAATATCTGGTTATTTTCATACTGTACGTGTCCTCTATGATGGAAATAAGAGATCAGATGGCATTAAAGCATAACCCTTCATGAGAATATGAGATTAAATGGCATTTAAGCTGAACCCTTCTTGTATATATGCAAATACAGCAATGTTAAAGTTTGAATGCTAATGCTAACTTGCTGATGCTAGCGATCTAATGCAAGTGCTAATATCTGGTCATTGTCATACTGTATGTGTCCTCTTTGATGGTAATAATTGATCACATGGCATTTAAGCATATCCCTTCATGTGAATATGTGATTAGATGGCATTAAAGCTAAACCCTTCTTGTTTATGCAAATACAGTAATGTTAAAATTTGAATGCTAATGCTAACTTGCTGATGCTAGCGATCTAAAGCTAGTGCTAATATCTGTTCATTTTCATACTGTCCGTGTCCTCTTTGATGGAAATAAGAGATCAGATGCCTTTAAAGAATAACCTTTCATGGGAATATGAGATTAAATGACATTAAAGCTTAACCCTTCTTGTATACATGCAAATACTGCAATGTTAAAGTTTGAATGCTAATGCTAACTTGCTAATGCTAGCGATCTAATGCTAGTGCAATTATCTGGTCATTGTCATACTCTATGTGTCCTCTATGATGGAAATAAGAGATCAAATGGCATTAAAGCATAACCCTTCATGGCAATATGAGATTAAATGGCAATAAAGTTTAACCCTTCTAGTATATATGCAAATACAGCACTGTTAAAGTTTGAATGCTAATGTTTACTTGCTAATGCTAGCGATTTAATGCTAGTGCAAATATCTGGTCATTTTCATACTCTAGGTGTCCTCTAGATGTAAATAAGAGATCAGATGGCATTAAAGCATAACCCTTCATGCGAATATGAGATTAAATGACATTAAAGCTTAACCCTTCTTGTATATATGCAAATACTGCAATGTTAAAGTTTGAATGCTAATGCTAACTTGCTAATGCTAGCGATCTAATGGTAGTGCAATTATCTGGTCTTTGTCATACTCTATGTGTCCTTTATGATGGAAATAAGAGATCAAATGGCATTAAAGCATGACCCTTCATGGCAATATGAGATTAAATGGCATTAAAGTTTAACCCTTCTAGTATATATGCAAATAAGCACTGTTAAAGTTTGAATGCTAATGCTAACTTGCTAATGCTAGCGATCTAATGCTATTAAAGCTATTATCTGGTCATTTTCCTTCTAGTGTATATATATGCTGTTAAAGTTTGAATGCTAATGCTAACTTGCTAATGCTAGCTGTACTCTAGGTGTCCTATATGATGGAAATAAGAGATCACCCTTCATTAAAGGCATAACCCTTCATGCAAATATGACTGTTAAAAGTTAAATGGCATTAAAATGCTAGTAACCCTTCTTGTATATATGCAAATACTGCAATGTTAAAGTTTGAATGCTAATGCTAATATGCAAATTGTTAATGCTAGCGATCTAATGGTAGTGCAATTATCTGGTCTTTGTCATACTCTATGTGTCCTTTATGATGGAAATAAGAGATCAAATGGCATTAAAGCATAACCCTTCATGGCAATATGAGATTAAATGGCATTAAAGTTTAACCCTTCTAGTATATATGCAAATACAGCACTGTTAAAGTTTGAATGCTAATGCTAACTTGCTAATGCTAGCGATCTAATGCTAGTGCAATTATCTGGTCATTGTCATACTCTATGTGTCCTCTATGATGGAAATAAGAGATCAAATGGCATTAAAGCATAACCCTTCATGGCAATATGAGATTAAATGGCATTAAAGTTTAACCCTTCTAGTATATATGCAAATACAGCACTGTTAAAGTTTGAATGCTAATGCTAACTTGCTAATGCTAGCGATCTAATGCTAGTGCTATTATCTGGTCATTTTCATACTGTACGTGCCCTCTATGATGGAAATAAGAGATCACATGGCATTAAAGCATAACCCTTCATGGGAATATGAGAATAGATGGCCTTTAAGCTTAACCCTTCTTGTAAATATGCAAATACAGTCATGTTAAAGTTTGAATGCTAATGCTAGCGATCTAATGCTAGTGCTAATATCTGGTCATTGTCATACTGTATGTGTCCTTTATGATGGAAATAAGAGATCAGATGGCATTAAAGCATAACCCTTCATGGCAATATGAGATAAAATGTCATTAAAGCTTAACACTTCTTGTTTATATACAAATACAGCAATGTTAAAGTTTGAATGCTAATGCTAACATGCTGATGCTAGCGATCTAATGCAAGTGCTAATATCTGGTCATTGTCATACTGTATGTGTCCTCTTTGATGGTAATAATTGATCACATGGCATTTAAGCATATCCCTTCATGTGAATATGTGATTAGATGGCATTAAAGCTAAACCCTTCTTGTTTATGCAAATACAGTAATGTTAAAATTTGAATGCTTATGCTAACTTGCTGATGCTAGCGATCTAAAGCTCGTGCTAATATCTGTTCATTTTCATACTGTTCGTGTCCTCTATGATGGAAATAAGAGATCAGATGCCTTTAAAGAATAACCTTTCATGGGAATATGAGATTAAATGGCATTAAAGCTTAACCCTTTTTGTATATATGCAAATACAGCAATGTTAAAGTTTGAATGCTAATGATAACTTGCTAATGCTAGCGATCTAATGCTAGTGCTAATATCTGGTCATTGTCCTACTGTACAAGTCCTCTTTGATGGTAATAATTGATCAGATGGCATTTAAGCATATCCCTTCATGTGAATATGTGATTAGATGGCATTAAAGCTTAACCCTTCTTGTATATATGCAAATACAGCAATGTTAAAGTTTGAAGGCTAATGCTAACTTGCTAATGCTAGCGATCTAATGCTATTGCTAATATCTGGTCATTGTCATCCTGTATGTGTCCTCTAGGATGGAAATAAGAGATCAGATGGCATTAAAGCATAACCCTTCATGGCAATATGAGATGAAATTGCATTAAAAGCTTAACCCTTCTTGTATATATACAAATACAGCAATGTTAAAGTTTGAATGCTAATGCTACCCTGCTAATGCTAGCGATCTAATGCTAGTGCTATTATCTGGTCATTTTCATACTGTACTTGTCCTCTATGATGGAAATAAGAGATCAGATGGCATTAAAGCATAACCCTTCATGGGAATATGAGATTAAATGGCATTCAAGCTTAACCCTTCTTGTATATATACAAATACAGCAATGTTAAAATTTGAATGCTAATGCTAACTTGCTAATGCTAGCGATCTAATGCTAGTGCAAATATATGGTCATTATCATACTATATGTGTCCTCTATGATGGAAATAAGAAATCTGATGCCATTAAAGCATAACCCTTCATGGGAATATGAGATTAAATGGCAATAAAGCTTAACCCTTCTTGTATATATGCATATACAGCAATGTTAAAGTTTGAATGCTAATGCTAACTTGCTAATGCTAGCGATCTAATGCTAGTGCTAATATCTGGTCATTGTCATACTCTATGTGTCCTCTATGATGGAAATAAGAGATCAGATGGCATTAAAGCATAACGCTTCATGACAATATGAGATAAAATTGCAATTAAAGCTTAACCCTTCTTGTATATATACAAATACAGCAATGTTAAAGTTTGAATGCTAATGCTAACTTGCTAATGCTAGCGATCTAATGCTAGTGCAAATATATGGCCATTTTCATATTGTATGTGTCTTCTATGATGGAAATAATAGATCAGATGGCATTAAAGCATAACCCTTCATGGGAATATGAGATTAAATGGCATTAAAGCATAACCCTTCTTGTATATATGCAAATACAGCAATGTTAAAGTTTGAATGCTAATGCTAACTTGCTAATGCTAGCGATCTAATGCTAGTGCTAATATCTGGTCATTGTCATCCTGTATGTGTCCTCTAGATGGAAATAAGAGATCAGATGTCATTAAAGCATAACACTTCATTTCAATATGAGATTTAATTGCATTAAGGCTTAACCCTTCTTGTATATATACAAATACAGCAATATTAAAGTTTGAATGCTAATGCTAACTTGCTAATGCTAGCGATCTAATGCTAGTGCTTATATCCTGTCATTTGCATACTGTACTTGTCCTCTATGATGAAAATCAGAGATCAGATGTCATTAAATCACAACCCTTCATGGGAATATGAGATTAAATGGCATTGAAGCTTAGCCCTTCTTGTAGATTTACAAATACAGCAATGTTAAAATTTGAATGCTAATGCTAACTTGCTAATGCTAGCGATCTAATGCTAATGCAAATATCTGGTCATTTTCATACTGTATGTGTCCTCTATAATGGAAATAAGAGATCAGATGCCATTAAAGCATAACCCTTCATGGGAATATGAGATTAAATGACATTAAAGCTTAACCCTTCTTGTATATATGCAAATACTGCAATGTTAAAGTTTGAATGCTAATGCAAACTTGCTAATGCTAGCGATCTAATGCTAGTGCAAATATCTGGTCATTGTCATACTCTTTGTGTCCTGTATGATGGAAATAAGAGATCAAATGGCATTAAAGCATAACCCTTCATGGCAATATGAGATTAAATGGCATTAAAGTTTAACCCATCTAGTATATATGCAAATACAGCACTGTTAAAGTTTGAATGCTAATGTTAACTTGCTAATGTTAGCGATTTAATGCTAGTGCAAATATCTGGTCATTTTCATACTCTAGGTGTCCTATAAGATGTAAATAAGAGATCAGATGGCATTAAAGCATAACCCTTCATGGGAATATGAGATTAAATGACATTAAAGTTTAACCCTTCTTGTATATATGCAAATACTGCAATGTTAAAGTTTGAATGCTAATGCTAACTTGCTAATGCTAGCGATCTAATGCTAGTGCAATTATCTGGTCATTGTCATACTCTATGTGTCCTTTATGATGGAAATAAGAGATCAAATGGCATTAAAGCATAACCCTTCATGGCAATATGAGATTAAATGGCATTTAAGTTTAACCCTTCTAGTATATATGCAAATACAGCACTGTTAAAGTTTGAATGCTAATGCTAACTTGCTAATGCTAGCGATCTAATGCTAGTGCTATTATCTGGTCATTTTCATACTGTACGTGCCCTCTCTGATGGAAATAAGAGATCACATGGCATTAAAGCATAACCCTTCATGGGAATATGAGAATAGATGGCATTCAAGCTTAACCCTTCTTGTAAATATGCAAATACAGTCATGTTAAAGTTTGAATGCTAATGCTAGCGATCAAATGCTAGTGCTAATATCTGGTCATTGTCATACTGTATGTGTCCTCTATGATGGAAATAAGAGATCAGATGGCATTAAAGCATAACCCTTCATGGCAATATGAGATAAAATGTCATTAAAGCTTAACACTTCTTGTTTATATAAGAAAACAGCAATGTTAAAGTTAGAATGCTAATGCTAACTTGCTGATGCTAGCGATCTAATGCAAGTGCTAATATCTGGTTATTGTCATACTGTATCTGTCCTCTATGATGGAAATAAGAGATCACATGGCATTAAAGCATAACCCTTGATGGGAATATGAGAATAGATGGCATTCAAGCTTAACCCTTCTTGTAAATATGCAAATACAGTCATGTTAAAGTTTGAATGCTAATGCTAGCGATCTAATGCTAGTGCTAATATCTGGTCATTGTCATACTGTATGTGTCCTCTATGATGGAAATAAGAGATCAGATGGCATTAAAGCATAAACCTTCATGGCAATATGAGATAAAATGTCATTAAAGCTTAACACTTCTTGTTTATATACAAATACAGCAATGTTAAAGTTTGAATGCTAATGCTAACTTGCTGATGCTAGCGATCTAATGCAAGTGCTAATATCTGGTCATTGTCATACTGTATGTGTCCTCTTTGATGGTAATAATTGATCACATGGCATTTAAGCATATCCCTTCATGTGAATATGTGATTAGATGGCATTAAAGCTAAACCCTTCTTGTTTATGCAAATACAGTAATGTTAAAATTTGAATGCTAATGCTAAATTGCTGATGCTAGCGATCTAAAGCTAGTGCTAATATCTGTTCATTTTCATACTGTCCGTGTCCTCTTTGATGGAAATAAGAGATCAGATGCCTTAAAAGAATAACCTTTCATGGGAATATGAGATTAAATGGCATTAATGCTGAACACTTCTTGTATATATGCAAATACAGCAATGTTAAAAGTTTGAATGCTAATGCTAACTTGCTAATGCTAGCGATCTAATGCTAGTGCTAATATCTCGTCATTTTCATACTGTTCGTGTCCTCTTTAATGGAAATAATAGATCAGATGCCTTTAAAGCATAACCCTTCATGGGAATATGAGATTAAATTGCATTAATGCTGAACCCTTCTTGTATATATGCAAATACAGCAATGTTAAAGTTTGAAGGCTAATGTTAACTTGCTAATGCTAGCGATCTAATGGTAGTGCTAATATCTGGTCATTGTCATCCTGTATGTGTCCTCTAGATGGAAATAAGAGATCAGATGTCATTAAAGCATAACCCTTCATGGGAATATGAGATTAAATGGCAATAAAGTTTAACCCTTCTAGTATATATGCAAATACAGCACTGTTAAAGTTTGAATGCTAATGTTTACTTGCTAATGCTAGCGATTTAATGCTAGTGCAAATATCTGGTCATTTTCATACTCTAGGTGTCCTATATGATGTAAATAAGAGATCAGATGGCATTAAAGCATAACCCTTCATGCGAATATGAGATTAAATGACATTAAAGCTTAACCCTTCTTGTATATATGCAAATACTGCAATGTTAAAGTTTGAATGCTAATGCTAACTTGCTAATGCTAGCGATCTAATGCTAGTGCAATTATCTGGTCATTGTCATACTCTATGTGTCCTTTATGATGGAAATAAGAGATCAAATGGCATTAAAGCATAACCCTTCATGGCAATATGAGATTAAATGGCATTAAAGTTTAACCCTTCTAGTATATATGCAAATACAGCAATGTTAAAGTTTGAATGCTAATGCTAACTTGCTAATGCTAGCGATCTAATGCTAGTGCTATTATCTGGTCATTTTCATACTGTACGTGCCCTCTATGATGGAAATAAGAGATCACATGGCATTAAAGCATAACCCTTCATGGGAATATGAGAATAGATGGCCTTTAAGCTTAACCCTTCTTGTAAATATGCAAATACAGTCATGTTAAAGTTTGAATGCTAATGCTAGCGATCTAATGCTAGTGCTAATATCTGGTCATTGTCATACTGTATGTGTCCTTTATGATGGAAATAAGAGATCAGATGGCATTAAAGCATAACCCTTCATGGCAATATGAGATAAAATGTCATTAAAGCTTAACACTTCTTGTTTATATACAAATACAGCAATGTTAAAGTTTGAATGCTAATGCTAACATGCTAATGCTAGCGATCTAATGCAAGTGCTAATATCTGGTCATTGTCATACTGTATGTGTCCTCTTTGATGGTAATAATTGATCACATGGCATTTAAGCATATCCCTTCATGTGAATATGTGATTAGATGGCATTAAAGCTAAACCCTTCTTGTTTATGCAAATACAGTAATGTTAAAATTTGAATGCTAATGCTAACTTGCTGATGCTAGCGATCTAAAGCTAGTGCTAATATCTGTTCATTTTCATACTGTTCGTGTCCTCTATGATGGAAATAAGAGATCAGATGCCTTTAAAGAATAACCTTTCATGGGAATATGAGATTAAATGGCATTAATGCTGAACACTTCTTGTATATATGCAAATACAGCAATGTTAAAGTTTGAATGCTAATGCTAACTTGCTAATGCTAGCGATCTAATGCTAGTGCTAATATCTCGTCATTTTCATACTGTTCGTGTCCTCTTTAATGGAAATAATAGATCAGATGCCTTTAAAGCATAACCCTTCATGGGAATATGAGATTAAATGGCATTAATGCTGAACCCTTCTTGTATATATGCAAATACAGCAATGTTAAAGTTTGAATGCTAATGCTAACTTGCTAATCCTGGCGATCTAATGCTAGTGCTAATATCTGGTCATTTTCATACTGTACGTGTCCTCTATGATGGAAATAAGAGATCAGATGGCATTAAAGCATAACCCTTCATGGGAATATGAGATTAAATGGCATTAAAGCTTAACCCTTTTTGTATATATGCAAATACAGCAATGTTAAAGTTTGAATGCTAATGCTAACTTGCTAATGCTAGCGATCTAATGCTAGTGCTAATATCTGGTCATTGTCCTACTGTACAAGTCCTCTTTGATGGTAATAATTGATCAGATGGCATTTAAGCATATCCCTTCATGTGAATATGTGATTAGATGGCATTAAAGCTTAACCCTTCTTGTATATATGCAAATACAGCAATGTTAAAGTTTGAATGCTAATGCTAACTTGCTAATGCTAGCGATCTAATGCTAGTGCTAATATCTGGTCATTCTCATCCTGTATGTGTCCTCTAGGATGGAAATAAGAGATCAGATGGCATTAAAGCATAACCCTTCATGGCAATATGAGATGAAATTGCATTAAAAGCTTAACCCTTCTTGTATATATACAAATACAGCAATGTTAAAGTTTGAATGCTAATGCTATCCTGCTAATGCTAGCGATCTAATGCTAGTGCTATTATCTGGTCATTTTCATACTGTATGTGTCCTCTATGATGGAAATAAGAGAGATCAGATGGCATTAAAAGCATAACCCTTCATGGGCAATATGAGATTAAATGTGCATTAAATAAGCTTAACCCTTCTTGTATATATACAAATACAGCAATGTTAAAGTTTGAATGCTAATGCTAACTTGCTAATGCTAGCGATCTAATGCTAGTGCTAATATCTGGTCATTGTCATACTGTATGTGTCCTCTATGATGGAAATAAGAGATCAGATGGCATTAAAGCATAACCCTTCATGGGAATATGAGATTAAATGGCATTAAAGCTTAACCCTTCTTGTATATATACAAATACAGCAATGTTAAAGTTTGAATGCTAATGCTAACTTGCTAATGCTAGCGATCTAATGCTAGTGCAAATATATGGCCATTTTCATATTGTATGTGTCTTCTATGATGGAAATAATAGATCAGATGGCATTAAAGCATATCCCTTCATGGGAATATGAGATTAAATGGCATTAAAGCATAACCCTTCTTGTATATATGCAAATACAGCAATGTTAAAGTTTGAATGCTAATGCTAACTTGCTAATGCTAGCGATCTAATGCTAGTGCTAATATCTGGTCATTGTCATCCTGTATGTGTCCTCTAGATGGAAATAAGAGATCAGATGTCATTAAAGCATAACACTTCATTTCAATATGAGATTAAATTGCATTAAGGCTTAACCCTTCTTGTATATATACAAATACAGCAATATTAAAGTTTGAATGCTAATGCTAACTTGCTAATGCTAGCGATCTAATGCTAGTGCTTATATCTTGTCATTTGCATACTGTACTTGTCCTCTATGATGAAAATCAGAGATCAGATGTCATTAAATCATAACCCTTCATGGGAATATGAGATTAAATGGCATTCAAGCTTAGCCCTTCTTGTAGATATACAAATACAGCAATGTTAAAATTTGAATGCTAATGCTAACTTGCTAATGCTAGCGATCTAATGCTAATGCAAATATCTGGTCATTTTCATACTGTATGTGTCCTCTATAATGGAAATAAGAGATCAGATGCCATTAAAGCATAACCCTTCATGGGAATATGAGATTAAATGACATTAAAGCTTAACCCTTCTTGTATATATGCAAATACTGCAATGTTAAAGTTTGAATGCTAATGCAAACTTGCTAATGCTAGCGATCTAATGCTAGTGCAAATATCTGGTCATTGTCATACTCTATGTGTCCTCTATGATGGAAATAAGAGATCAAATGGCATTAAAGCATAACCCTTCATGGCAATATGAGATTAAATGGCATTAAAGTTTAACCCTTCTAGTATATATGCAAATACAGCACTGTTAAAGTTTGAATGCTAATGCTAACTTGCTAATGCTAGCGATCTAATGCTAGTGCAATTATCTGGTCTTTTTCATACTGTACGTGCCCTCTATGATGGAAATAAGAGATCACATGGCATTAAAGCATAACCCTTCATGGGAATATGAGAATAGATGGCATTCAAGCTTAACCCTTCTTGTAAATATGCAAATACAGTCATGTTAAAGTTTGAATGCTAATGCTAGCGATCTAATGCTAGTGCTAATATCTGGTCATTGTCATACTGTATGTGTCCTCCATGATGGAAATAAGAGATCAGTTGGCATTAAAGCATAACCCTTCATGGCAATATGAGATAAAATGTCATTAAAGCTTAACACTTCTTGTTTATATACAAATACAGCAATGTTAAAGTTTGAATGCTAATGCTAACTTGCTGATGCTAGCGATCTAATGCAAGTGCTAATATCTGGTCATTGTCATACTGTTCGTGTCCTCTTTAATGGAAATAATAGATCAGATGCCTTTAAAGCATAACCCTTCATGGGAATATGAGATTAAATGGCATTAATGCTGAACCCTTCTTGTATATATGCAAATACAGCAATGTTAAAGTATGAATGCTAATGCTAACTTGCTAATCTTGGCGATCTAATGCTAGTCATAATTTCTGGTCATTTTCATACTGTACGTGTCCTCTATGATGGAAATAAGAGATCAGATGCCATTAAAGCATAACCCTTCATGGGAATATGAGATTAAATGGCATTAAATCTTAACCCTATTTGTATATATGCAAATACAGCAATGTTAAAGTTTGAATGCTAATGCTAACTTGCTAAAGCTAGCGATCTAATGCTAGTGCTAATATCTGGTCATTGTCCTACTGTACAAGTCCTCTTTGATGGTAATAATCGATCAGATGGCATTTAAGCATATCCCTTCATGTGAATATGTGATTAGATGGCATTTAAGCTTAACCCTTCTTGTATATATGCAAATACAGCAATGTTAAAGTTTGAAGGCTAATGCTAACTTGCTAATGCTAGCGATCTAATGCTAGTGCTAATATCTGGTCATTGTCATCCTGTATGTGTCCTCTAGGATGGAAATAAGAGATCAGATGGCATGAAAGAATAACCCTTCATGGCAATATGAGATTAAATTGCATTAAAAGCTTAACCCTTCTTGTATATATACAAATACAGCAATGTTAAAGTTTGAATGCTAATGCTACCCTGCTAATGCTAGCGATCTAATGCTAGTGCTATTATCTGGTCATTTTCATACTGTACTTGTCCTCTATGATGGAAATAAGAGATCAGATGGCATTAAAGCATAACCCTTCATGGGAATATGAGATTAAATGGCATTCAAGCTTAACCCTTCTTGTATATATGCAAATACAGCAATGTTAAAATTTGAATGCTAATGCTAACTTGCTAATGCTAGCGATCTAATGCTAGTGCAAATATATGGCCATTTTCATATTGTATGTGTCTTCTATGATGGAAATAATAGATCAGATGGCATTAAAGCATAACCCTTCATGGGAATATGAGATTAAATGGCATTAAAGCTTAACCCTTCTTGTATATATGCAAATACAGCAATGTTAAAGTTTGAATGCTAATGCTAACTTGCTAATGCTAGCGATCTAATGCTAGTGCTAATATCTGGTCATTGTCATCCTGTATGTGTCCTCTAGATGGAAATAAGAGATCAGATGTCATTAAAGCATAACACTTCATTTCAATATGAGATTAAATGGCATTTAAGCTTAACCCTTCTTGTATATATACAAAAACAGCAATATTAAAGTTTGAATGCTAATGCTATCTTGCTAATGCTAGCGATCTAATGCTAGTGCTAATATCTTGTCATTTTCATACTGTACTTGTCCTCTATGATGGAAATAAGAGATCAGATGGCATTAAATCATAACCCTTCATGGGAATATGAGATTAAATGGCATTCAAGCTTAGCCCTTCTTGTATATATACAAATACAGCAATGTTAAAATTTGAATGCTATTGCTAACTTGCTAATGCTAGCGATCTAATGCTAGTGCAAATATATGGTCATTTTCATACTGTATGTGTCCTCTATGATGGAAATAAGAGATCAGATGCCATTAAAGCATAACCCTTCATGGTAATATGAGATTAAATGGCATTAAAGTTTAACCCTTCTAGTATATATGCAAATACAGCACTGTTAAAATTTGAATGCTAATGTTAACTTGCTAATGCTAGCGATTTAATGCTAGTGCAAATATCTGGTCATTTTCATACTCTAGGTGTCCTATATGATGTAAATAAGAGATCAGATGGCATTAAAGCATAACCCTTCATGGCAATATGAGATTAAATGGCATTAAAGTTTAACCCTTCTAGTATATATGCAAATACAGCACTGTTAAAGTTTGAATGCTAATGTTAACTTGCTAATGCTAGCGATTTAATGCTAGTGCAAATATCTGGTCATTTTCATACTGTACGTGTCCTATATGATGGAAATAAGAGATCAGATGGCATTAAAGCATAACCCTTCATGGGAATATGAGATTAAATGACATTAAAGCTTAACCCTTCTTGTATATATGCAAATACAGCAATGTTAAAGTTTGAATGCTAATGCTAACTTGCTAATGCTAGCGATCTAATGCTAGTGCAATTATCTGGTCATTGTCATACTTTATGTGTCCTTTATGATGGAAATAAGAGATCAAATGGCATTAAAGCATATCCTTCATGGCAATGGAAAATATTAAAGATTAAATATATGCAAATACAGCACTTTAAAAGTTTGAATGCTAATGCTAACCCTAGCGATCTAATGCTAGTGCTATTATCTGGTCAAATACAGATGGCAATGTTTAAATGGCATTTGAATGCTAATACAGCAATAAAGTTTGAATGCTTGCTAACTTGCTGATGCTAGCGATCTAATGCAAGTGCTAATATCTGGTCATTTTCATACTGTATGTGTCCTCTTTGATGGAAATAATTGATCACATGGCATTTAAGCATATCCCTACATGTGAATATGTGATTAGATGGCATTAAAGCTTAACCTTCTTGTATATATACAAATACAGCAATGTTAAAAATTGAATGCTAATGATAACTTGCTAATGCTAGCGATCTAATGCTAGTGCTAATATCTGGTCATTTTCATACTGTACTTGTCCTCTTTGATGGAAATAAGAGATCAGATGCCATTAAAGCATAACCCTTCATGGGAATATGAGATTAAATGGCATTCAAGCTTAACCCTTCTTGTATATATACAAATACAGCAATGTTAAAATTTGAATGCTAATTCTAACTTGCTAATGCTAGCGATCTAATGCTAGTGCAAATATATGGTCATTTTCATACTATATGTCTCCTCTATGATGGAAATAAGAGATCAGATGCCATTAAAGCATAACCCTTCATGGGAGTTTGAGATTAAATGGCATTAAAGCTTAACCCTTCTTGTATATATGCAAATACAGCAATGTTAAAGTTTGAATGCTAATGCTAACTTGCTAATGCTAGCGATCTAATGCTAGTGCTAATATCTGGTCATTGTCATACTCCATGTGTCCTCTATGATGGAAATAAGAGATCAGATGGCATTAAAGCATAACGCTTCATGACAATATGAGATAAAATGGAATTAAAGCTTAACCCTTCTTGTATATATGCAAATACAGCAATGTTAAAGTTTGAATGCTAATGCTAACTTGCTAATGCTAGCGATCTAATGCTAGTGCTAATATCTGGTCATTGTCATCCTGTATGTGTCCTCTAGATGGAAATAAGAGATCAGATGTCATTAAAGCATAACACTTCATGGCTATATGTGATTAAATGGCATTAAGGCTTAACCCTTCTTGTATATATACAAATACAGCAATATTAAAGTTTGAATGCTAATGCTAAATTGCTAATGCTAGCGATCTAATGCTAGTGCTAATATCTTTTCATTTTCATACTGTACTTGTCCTCTATGATGGAAATAAGAGATCAGATGGCATTAAATCATAACCCTTCATGGGAATATGAGATTAAATGGCATTCAAGCTTAGCCCTTCTTGTATATATACAAATACAGCAATGTTAAAATTTGAATGCTAATGCTAACTTGCTAATGCTAGCGATCTAATGCTAGTGCAAATATATGGTCATTTTCATACTGTATGTGTCCTCTATGATGGAAATAAGATATCAGATGCCATTTAAGCATAACCCTTCATGGGAATATGAGATTAAATGTCATGAAAGCTTAACCCTTCTTGTATATATGCAAATACTGCAATGTTAAAGTTTGAATGCTAATGCTAACTTGCTAATGCTAGCGATCTAATGCTAGTGCAAATATCTGGTCATTGTCATACTCTATGTGTCCTCTATGATGGAAATAAGAGATCAAATGGCATTAAAGCATAACCCTTCATGGCAATATGAGATTAAATTGCATTAAAAGTTAACTCTTCTAGTATATATGCAAATACAGCACTGTTAAAGTTTGAATGCTAATGCTAACTTGCTAATGCTAGCGATTTAATGCTAGTGCATATATCTGGTCATTTTCATACTCTAGGTGTCCTATATGATGTAAATAAGAGATCAGATGGCATTAAAGCATAACCCTTCATGGGAACATGAGATTAAAAGGCATTATAGCTTAACCCTTCTTGTATTTATGCAAATACAGCAATGTTAAAGTTTGAATGCTAATGCTAACTTGCTAATGCTAGCGATCTAATGCTAGTGCTATTATCTGGTCATTTTCATACTGTACGTGCCCTCTATGATGGAAATAAGAGATCACATGGCATTAAAGCATAACCCTTCATGGGAATATGAGATTAGATGGCATTCAAGCTGAACCCTTCTTGTACATATGCAAATACAGTCATGTTAAAGTTTGAATGCTAATGCTAACTTGCTAATGCTAGCGATCTAATGCTAGTGCAAATATCTGGTCATTGTCATACTCTATGTGTCCTCTATGATGGAAATAAAGAGATCAAATGGCATTAAAGCATAACCCTTCATGGCAATATGAGCTTAAATTGCATTAAAGTTTAACCCTTCTAGTATATATGCAAATACAGCACTGATAAAGTTTGAATGCTAATGCTAACTTGCTAATGCTAGCGATTTAATGCTAGTGCATATATCTGGTCATTTTCATACTCTAGGTGTCCTATATGATGTAAATAAGAGATCAGATGGCATTAAAGCATAACCCTTCATGGGAACATGAGATTAAAAGGCATTATAGCTTAACCCTTCTTGTATATATGCAAAAACAGCAATGTAAAAGTTTGAATGCTAATGCTAACTTGCTAATCCTAGCGATCTAATGCTAGTGCTAATATCAGGTCATTGTCATACTGTATGTGTCCTCTATGATGGAAATAAGAGATCAGATGGCATTAAAGCAAAACCCTTCATTGGAATATGAGATTAAATGGCATTAAAGCCTAACCCTTCATGTATATATGCAAATACAGCAATGTTAAAGTTTGAATGCTAATGCTAACTTGCTACTGCTAGCGATCTAATGCTAGTGAAAATATATGGCCATTTTCATACTGCATTTGTCCTCTATGATGGAAATAAGAGATCAGATGGCATTAAAGCATAACCCTTCATGGGAATATGAGATTAAATGGCATTAAAGCCTAACCCTTCATGTATATATGCAAATACAGCAATGTTAAAATTTGAATGCTTATGCTAACTTGCTGATGCTAGCAATCTAATGCTAGTGCTAATATCTGTTCATTTTCATACTGATCTTGTCCTCTATGATGGAAATAAGAGATCAGATGCCTTTTAAGAATAACCTTTCATGGGAATATGAGATTAAATGGCATTAAAGTTTAACCCTTCTTGTATATATGCAAATACAGCAATGACAAAGTTTGAATGCTAATGCTAACTTGCTAATGCTAGCGATCTAATGCTAGTGCTAATATCTCGTCATTTTCAAACTGTTCGTGTCCTCTTTAATGGAAATAATAGATCAGATGCCTGTAAAGCATAACCCTTCTTGGGAATATGAGATTAAATGGCATTAATGCTGAACCCTTCTTGTATATATGCAAATACAGCAATGTTAAAGTTTGAATGCTAATGCTAACTTGCTAATTCTAGCGATCTAATGCTAGTGCTAATATCTGGTCATTTTCATACTGTACGTGTTCTCTATGATGGAAATAAGAGATCAGATAGCATTAAAGCATAACCCTTCATGGGAATATTAGATTAAATGGCATTAAAGCCTCAACCCTTCTTGTATATATGCAAATACATCAATGTTAAAGTTTGAATTCTAATGCTAACTTGCTAATGCTAGCGATCTAATGCTAGTGCTAATATCTGGTCATTGTCATCCTGTATGTGTCCTCTAGGATGGAAATAAGAGATCAGATGGCATTAAAGCATAACCCTTCATGGCAATATGAGATCAAATGGCATTAAAGTTTAACCCTTCTAGTATATATGCAAATACAGCACTGTTAAAGTTTGAATGCTAATGCTAACTTGCTAATCATAGCGATTTAATGCTAGTGCAAATATCTGGTCATTTTCATACTCTAGGTGTCCTATATGATGTAAATAAGAGATCAGATGGCATTAAAGCATAACCCTTCATGGGAACATGAGATTAAAAGGCATTATAGCTTTACCCTTCTTGTATATATGCAAATACAGCAATGTTAAAGTGTGAATGCTAATGCTAACTTGCTAATGCTAGCGATCTAATGCTAGTGCTAATATCTGGTCATTTTCATACTGTACGTGCCCTCTATGATGGAAATAAGAGATCACATGGCATTAAAGCATAACCCTTCATGGGAATATGAGATTAGATGGCATTAAAGCTTAACCATTCTTGTATATATACAAATACAGCAATGTTAAAGTTTGAATGCTGATGCTAACCTGCTAATGCCAGCGATCTAATGTTAATGCTAATATCTTGTCATTTTCATACTGTACGTGCCCTCTATGATGGAAATAAGAGATCACATGGCATTAAAGCATAACCCTTCATGGGAATATGAGATTAAATGGCATTCAAGCTTAACCCTTCTTGTAAATATTCAAATACAGTCATGTTAAAGTTTGAATGCTAATGCTAGCGATCTAATGCTAGTGCTAATATCTGGTCATTGTCATACTGTATGTGTCCTCTATGATGGAAATAAGAGATCAGATGGCATTTAAAGCATAACCCTTCATGGCAATATGAGATAAAATGTCATTAAAGCTTAATACTTCTTGTTTATATACAAATACAGCAATGTTAAAGTTTTAATGCTAATGCTAACTTGCTAATGCTAGCGATCTAATGCTAGTGAAAATATATGGCCATTTTCATACTGCATTTGTCCTCTATGATGGAAATAAGAGATCAGATGGCATTAAAGCATAACCCTTCATGGGAATATGAGATTAAATGGCATTAAAGCTTAACCCTTCTTGTATGTATGCAAATACAGCAATGTTAAAGTTTGAATGCTAATGCTAACTTGCTGATGCTAGCGATCTAGTGCAAGTGCTAATATCTGGTCATTGTCATACTGTATGTGTCCTCTATGATGGAAATAAGAGATCAGATGGCAATAAAGCATAACCCTTCATGGCAATATGAGATTAAATGTCATTAAAAGCGTAACCCTTCTTATATAAATTCAAATACAGCAATGTTAAAGTTTGAATGCTAATGCTAACTTGCTAATGCTAGCGATCTAATGCTAGTGCTAATATCTGGTCATTTTCATACTGTATCGTGTGTCCTCTATGATGGAAATAAGAGATCAGATGGCATTAAAGCATAACCCTTCATGGGAATATTAGATTAAATGGCATTAAGCTGAACCCTTCTTGTATATATGCAAATACAGCAATGTTAAAGTTTGAATGCTAATGCTAATTTGCTAATGCTAGCGATCTAATGCTAGTGCTAATATCTGGTCATTTTCATACTGTATGTGTCCTCTTTGATGGAAATAATTGATCACATGGCATTTAAGCATAACCCTTCATGGGAATATGAGATTAGATGGCATTAAAGCTAAACCCTTCTTGTTTATGCAAATACAGTAATGTTAAAATTTGAATGCTAATGCTAACTTGCTGATGCTAGCGATCTAATGCTAGTGCTAATATCTGTTCATTTTCATACTGTATGATCTCCTCTATGATGGAAATAAGAGATCAGATGGCATTAAAGAATAACCCTTTCATGGGAATATGAGATTAAATGGCATTAAAGCTTAACCCTTCTTGTATATATGCAAATACAGCAATGTTAAAGTTTGAATGCTAATGCTAACTTGCTAATGCTAGCGATCTAATGCTAGTGCAAATATCTGTCATTTTCATACTGTATGTGTCCTCTTTGATGGAAATAATAGATCAGATGCCTTTAAAGCATAACCCTTCATGGGAATATGAGATTAAATGGCATTAAAAGCTTAACCCTTCTTGTATATATATACAAATACAGCAATGTTAAAGTTTGAATGCTAATGCTAACTTGCTAATGCTAGCGATCTAATGCTAGTGCTAATATCTGGTCATTTTCATACTGTATTGTCCTCTATGATGGAAATAAGAGATCAGATGGCATTAAAGCATAACCCTTCATGGGAATATGAGATTAAATGGCATTAAAGCTTAACCCTTCTTGTATATATGCAAATACAGCAATGTTAAAGTTTGAATGCTAATGCTAACTTGCTAATGCTAGCGATCTAATGCTAGTGCTAATATCTGGTCATTTTCATCCTGTATGTGTCCTCTATGATGGAAATAAGAGATCAGATGGCATTAAAGCATAACCCTTCATGGAATATGAGATTAAATGGCATTAAAAGTTTAACCCTTCTTGTATATATGCAAATACAGCAATGTTAAAGTTTGAATGCTAATGCTAACTTGCTAATGCTAGCGATCTAATGCTAGTGCTAATATCTGGTCATTTTCATACTCTATGTGTCCTCTATGATGGAAATAAGAGATCAGATGGCATTAAAGCATAACCCTTCATGGGAATATGAGATTAAATGGCATTAAAGCTTAACCCTTCTTGTATATATGCAAATACAGCAATGTTAAAGTTTGAATGCTAATGCTAACTTGCTAATGCTAGCGATCTAATGCTAGTGCAAATATATGGTCATTTTCATATTGTATGTGTCTTCTATGATGGAAATAAGAGATCAGATGGCATTAAAGCATAACCCTTCATGGAAATATGAGATTAAATGGCATTAAAGCTTAACCCTTCTTGTATATATGCAAATACAGCAATGTTAAAGTTTGAATGCTAATGCTAGTGCAAATATCTGGTCATTGACATACTCTATGTGTCCTCTATGATGGAAATAAGAGATCAAATGGCATTAAAGCATAACCCTTCATGGCAATATGAGATTTAATGGCATTAAAAGCTTAACCCTTCTTGTATATATACAAATACAGCAATGTTAAAGTTTTAATGCTAATGCTAACTTGCTAATGCTAGCGATCTAATGCTAGTGAAAATATATGGCCATTTTCATACTGCATTTGTCCTCTATGATGGAAATAAGAGATCAGATGGCATTAAAGCATAACCCTTCATGGGAATATGAGATTAAATGGCATTAAAGCTTTTTACCCTTCTTGTATATATGCAAATACAGCAATGTTAAAGTTTGAATGCTAATGCTAACTTGCTAATGCTAGCGATCTAATGCTAGTGCTAATATCTGGTCATTTTCATACTGTATGTGTCCTCTATGATGGAAATAAGAGATCAGATGGCATTAAAGCATAACCCTTCATGGGAATATGAGATTAAATGGCATTAAAGCTTAACCCTTCTTCTATAAATTCAAATACAGCAATGTTAAAGTTTGAATGCTAATGCTAACTTGCTAATGCTAGCGATCTAATGCTAGTGCTAATATCTGGTCATTTTCATACTGTACGTGTCCTCTATGATGGAAATAAGAGATCAGATGGCATTAAAGCATAACCCTTCATGGGAATATGAGATTAAATGGCATTTAAAGCTTAACCCTTCTTGTATATATGCAAATACAGCAATGTTAAAATTTGAATGCTAATGCTAACTTGCTAATGCTAGCGATCTAATGCTAGTGCTAATATCTGGTCATTGTCATACTGTATGTGTCCTCTTTGATGGTAATAATTGATCAGATGGCATTTAAGCATATCCCTTCATGTGAATATGTGATTAGATGGCATTAAAGCTTAACCCTTCTTGTATATATGCAAATACAGCAATGTTAAAATTTGAATGCTAATGCTAACTTGCTAATGCTAGCGATCTAATGCTAGTGCTAATATCTGGGCATTTTCATACTGTTCGTGTGTCCTATGATGGAAATAAGAGATCAGATGCCATTAAAGAATAACCCTTCATGGCAATATGAGATTAAATGGCATTAATTTAAACCCTTCTTGTATATATATGCAAATACAGCAATGTTAAAGTTTGAATGCTAATGCTAACTTGCTAATGCTAGCGATCTAATGCTAGTGCAAATATCTGGTCATTTTCATACTGTTCGTGTCCTCTTTGATGGAAATAAGAGATCAGATGGCATTAAAGCATAACCTTCATGGGAATATGAGATTAAATGGCATTAATGCTGAACCCTTCTTGTATATATGCAAATACAGCAATGTTAAAGTTTGAATGCTAATGCTAACTTGCTAATGCTAGCGATCTAATGCTAGTGCTAATATCTGGTCATTTTCATACTGTACTTGTCCTCTATGATGGAAATAAGAGATCAGATGGCATTAAAGCATAACCCTTCATGGGAATATGAGATTAAATGGCATTCAAGCTTAACCCTTCTTGTCTATATACAAATACAGCATTGTTAAAATTTGAATGCTAATGCTAACTTGCTAATGCTAGCGATCTAATGCTAGTGCAAATATATGGTCATTTTCATGCTATATGTGTCCTCTATGATGGAAATAAGAGATCAGATGCCATTAAAGCATAACCCTTCATGGGAATATGAGATTAAATGGCATTAAAGCTTAACCCTTCTTGTATATATGCAAATACAGCAATGTTAAAGTTTGAATGCTAATGCTAACTTGCTAATGCTAGCGATCTAATGCTAGTGCTAATATCTGCTAATGTCATTTTCATACTCTATGTGTCCTCTATGAAATGGAAATGGCATTAAAGATCAGATGGCATTAAAGCATAACGCTTCATGACAATATTTGAGATAAAATGGCGATTAATGCTTAAATATCCCTTTCTTGTATATATGGAAATACAGCAATGGCAAAAGTTTGAATGCTAATGCTAACTTGCTAATATATGCAAATACAGCAATGTTATCTAATGCTAGTGCTAATATCTGGTGCAATTTTCATTTTCATACTGTATGTGTCCTCTATGATGGAAATAAGAGATCAGATGGCATTAAAGCATAACCCTTCATGGAAATATGAGATTAAATGGCATTAAAGCTTAACCCTTCTTGTATATATGCAAATACAGCAATGTTAAAGTTTGAATGCTAATGCTAACTTGCTAATGCTAGCGATCTAATGCTAGTGCTAATATCTGGTCATTGTCATCCTGTATGTGTCCTCTAGATGGAAATAAGAGATCAGATGTCATTAAAGCATAACACTTCATGGCAATATGAGATTAAATGGCATTAAGGCTTAACCCTTCTTGTATATATACAAATACAGCAATATTAAAGTTTGAATGCTAATGCTAACTTGCTAATGCTAGCGATCTAATGCTAGTGCTAATATCTTGTCATTTTCATACTGTACTTGTGTCCTCTATGATGGAAATAAGAGATCAGATGGCATTAAAGCATAACCCTTCATGGGAATATGAGATTAAATGACATTAAAGCTTAACCCTTCTTGTATATATGCAAATACAGCAATGTTAAAATTTGAATGCTAATGCTAACTTGCTAATGCTAGCGATCTAATGCTAGTGCAAATATCTGGTCATTTTCATACTGTATGTGTCCTCTATGATGGAAATAAGAGATCAATGGCATTAAAGCATAACCCTTCATGGGAATATGAGATTAAATGGCATTAAAGCTTAACCCTTCTTGTATATATGCAAATACAGCAATGTTAAAGTTTGAATGCTAATGCTAACTTGCTAATGCTAGCGATCTAATGCTAGTGCTAATATCTGGTCATTGTCATCCTGTATGTGTCCTCTAGATGGAAATAAGAGATCAGATGGCATTAAAAGCATAACCCTTCATGACAATATGAGATTAAAATGGCATTAAAGCTTAACCCTTCTTGTATATATACAAATACAGCAATGTTAAAGTTTGAATGCTAATGCTAATGCTAATGCTTACTCTAATGCTAGTGCTAATATCTTGTCATTTTCATAATGCTATGATGGAAATAATATCTGATCATTTTCATAACCCTTCATGGTATGATTAAATGTCATTAAAGCTTAACCCATCTTGTATATATGCAAATACAGCAATGTTAAAGTTTGAATGATGCTAATTAATGCTAGCTAATGCTAGTGCAAATATCTGGTCATTCTCATCATCTATGTGTCCTCTAGATGGAAATAAGAGATCAAATGGCATTAAAGCATAACCCTTCATGGCAATATGATTAAATGGCATTAAATTAACCCTTCTTGTATATATGCAATACAGCAATATTGTTAAAGTTTGAATGCTAATGCTAACTTGCTAATGCTAGCGATCTAATGCTAGTGCTAATATCTGGTCATTTTCATACTGTAAGTGTCCTCTTTGATGGAAATAAGAGATCAGATGGCATTAAAGCATAACCCTTCATGGGAATATGAGATTAAATGGCATTAAAAGCTTAACCCTTCTTGTATATATGCAAATACAGCAATGTTAAAGTTTGAATGCTAATGCTAACTTGCTAATGCTAGCGATCTAATGCTAGTGCTATTATCTGGTCATTTTCATACTGTAAGTGCCCTCTATGATGGAAATAAGAGATCACATGGCATTAAAAGCATAACCCTTCATGGGAATATGAGATTAAATGGCATTCAAAGCTTAACCCTTCTTGTAAATATGCAAATACAGCAATGTTAAAGTTTGAATTTGAATGCTAATGCTAGCGATCTAATGCTAGTGCTAATATCTGGTCATTGTCATACTGTATGTCTCCTCTATGATGGAAATAAGAGATCAGATGGCATTAAAGCATAACCCTTCATGGCAATATGAGATAAAATGTCATTAAAGCTTAACACTTCTTGTTAATATACAAATACAGCAATGTTAAAGTTTTAATGCTAATGCTAACTTGCTAATGCTAGCGATCTAATGCTAGTGAAAATATATGGCCATTTTCATACTGCATTTGTCCTCTATGTTGGAAATAAGAGATCAGATGGCATTAAAGCATAACCCTTCATGGGAATATGACATTAAATGGCATTAAAGCTTTACCCTTCTTGTATATATGCAAATACAGCAATGTTAAAGTTTGAATGCTAATGCTAACTTGCTGATGCTAGAGATCTAATGCAAGTGCTTATATCTGGTCATTGTCATACTGTATGTGTCCTCTATGATGGAAATAAGAGATCAGATGGCATTATAGCTTAACCCTTCATGGCAATATGAGATTAAATGTCATTAAAGCGTAACCCTTCTTCTATAAATTCAAATACAGCAATGTTAAAGTTTGAATGCTAATGCTAACTTGCAAATGCTAGCGATCTAATGCTAGTGCTAATATCTGGTCAATTTCATACTGTACGTGTCCTCTATGATGGAAATAAGAGATCAGATGGCATTAAAGCATAACCCTTCATGGGAATATGAGATTAAATGGCATTTAAGCTGAACCCTTCTTGTATATATGCAAATACAGCAATGTTAAAGTTTAAATGCTAATGCTAACTTGCTGATGCTAGCGATCTAATGCAAGTGCTAATATCTGGTCAATGTCATACTGTATGTGTCCTCTTTGATGGTAATAATTGATCACATGGCATTTAAGCATATCCCTTCATGTGAATATGTGATTAGATGGCATTCAAGCTAAACCCTTCTTGTTTATGCAAATACAGTAATGTTAAAATTTGAATGCTAATGCTAACTTGCTGATGCTAGCGATCTAATGCTAGTGCTAATATCTGTTCATTTTCATACTGTTCGTGTCCTCTATGATGGAAATAAGAGATCAGATGCCTTTAAAGAATAACCTTTCATTGGAATATGAGAATAAATGGCATTAATGCTGAACACTTCTTGTATATATGCAAATACAGCAATTTTAAAGTTTGAATGCTAATTCTAACTTGCTAATGCTAGCGATCTAATGTTAGTGCTAATATCTCGTCATTTTCATACTGTTCGTGTCCTCTTTAATGGAAATAATTGATCAGATGCCTTTTAAGCATAACCCTTCATGGGAATATGAGATTAAATGGCATTAATGCTGAACCCTTCTTGTATATATGCAAATACAGCAATGTTAAAGTTTGAATGCTAATGCTAATTTGCGAATGCTAGCGATCTAATGCTAGTGCTAATATCTGGTCATTTTCATACTGTACGTGTCCTCTGTGATGGAAATAAGAGATCAAATGGCATTAAAGCATAACCCTTCATGGGAATATGAGATTAAATGGCATTAAAGCTTAACCCTTCTTGTATATATGCAAATACAGCAATGTTAAAGTTTGAATGCTAATGCTAACTTGCTAATCTTGGCGATCTAATGTTAGTCCTAATTTCTGGTCATTGTCCTACTGTACAAGTCCTCTTTGATGGTAATAATTGATCAGATGGCATTTAAGCATATCCCTTCATGTGAATATGTGATTAGATGGCATTAAAGCTTAACCCTTCTTGTATATATGCAAATACAGCAATGTTAAAGTTTGAATGCTAATGCTAACTTGCTAATGCTAGCGATCAAATGCTAGTGCAAATATCTGGTCATTGTCATACTCTATGTGTCCTCTATGATGGAAATAAGAGATCAAATGGCATTAAAGCATAACCCTTCATGGGAATATGAGATTAAATGGCATTAAAGCTTAACCCTTCTTGTATATATGCAAATACAGCAATGTTAAAGTTTGAATGCTAATGCTTAATTGCTAATGCTAGCGATCTAATGCTAGTGCTAATATCTGGTCATTGTCATACTCTTTGTGTCCTCTATGATGGAAATAAGAGATCAGATGGCATTATAGCTTAACCCTTCATGGCAATATGAGATTAAATGTCATTAAAGCGTAACCCTTCTTCTATAAATTCAAATACAGCAATATTAAAGTTTGAATGCTAATGCTAACTTGCAAATGCTAGCGATCTAATGCTAGTGCTAATATCTGGTCAATTTCATACTGTACGTGTCCTCTATGATGGAAATAAGAGATCAGATGGCATTAAAGCATAACCCTTCATGGGAATATGAGATTAAATGGCATTTAAGCTGAACCCTTCTTGTATATATGCAAATACAGCAATGTTAAAGTTTGAATGCTAATGCTAACTTGCTGATGCTAGCGATCTAATGCAAGTGCTAATATCTGGTCATTGTCATACTGTATGTGTCCTCTTTGATGGTAATAATTGATCACATGGCATTTAAGCATATCCCTTCATGTGAATATGTGATTAGATGGCATTCAAGCTAAACCCTTCTTGTTTATGCAAATACAGTAATGTTAAAATTTGAATGCTAATGCTAACTTGCTGATGCTAGCGATCTAATGCTAGTGCTAATATCTGGTCATTGTCATCCTGTATGTGTCCTCTAGATGGAAATAAGAGATCAGATGCCATTTAAGAATAACCCTTCATTGGAATATGAGATTAAATGGCATTTAAAGCTGAACCCTTCTTGTATATATTCAAATACAGCAATTTTAAAGTTTGAATGCTAATTCTAACTTGCTAATGCTAGCGATCTAATGTTAGTGCTAATATCTCGTCATTTTCATACTGTTCGTGTCCTCTTTAATGGAAATAATTGATCAGATGCCTTTAAAGCATAACCCTTCATGGGAATATGAGATTAAATGGCATTAATGCTGAACCCTTCTTGTATATATGCAAATACAGCAATGTTAAAGTTTGAATGCTAATGCTAATTTGCTAATGCTAGCGATCTAATGCTAGTGCTAATATCTGGTCATTTTCATACTGTACGTGTCCTCTATGATGGAAATAAGAGATCAAATGGCATTAAAGCATAACCCTTCATGGGAATATGAGATTAAATGGCATTAAAGCTTAACCCTTCTTGTATATATGCAAATACAGCAATGTTAAAGTTTGAATACTAATGCTAACTTGCTAATGCTAGCGATCTAATGCTAGTCCTAATTTCTGGTCATTGTCCTACTGTACAAGTCCTCTTTGATGGTAATAATTGATCAGGTGGCATTTAAGCATATCCCTTCATGTGAATATGTGATTAGATGGCATTAAAGCTTAACCCTTCTTGTATATATGCAAATACAGCAATGTTAAAGTTTGAATGCTAATGCTAACTTGCTAATGCTAGCGATCTAATGCTAGTGCTAAATATCTGGTCATTTTCATACTGTATGTGTCCTCTATGATGGAAATAAGAGATCAAATGCCATTAAAGCATAACCCTTCATGGGAATATGAGATTAAATGGCATTAAAGCTTAACCCTTCTTGTATATATGCAAATACAGCAATGTTAAAGTTTGAATGCTAATGCTAACTTGCTAATGCTAGCGATCTAATGCTAGTGCTAATATCTGGTCATTGTCATACTGTATGTGTCCTCTATGATGGAAATAAAAGATCAGATGGCATTAAAGCATAACCCTTCATGGCAATATGAGATTAAATGGCATTAAGGCTGAACCCTTCTTGTATGGAATTAAAGCTTAACCCTTCTTGTATATATGCAAATACAGCAATGTTAAAAGTTTGAATGCTAATGCTAACTTGCTAATGCTAGCGATCTAATGCTAGTGCAAATATATGGCCATTTTCATATTGTATGTGTCTTCTATGATGGAAATAAGAGATCAGATGGCATTAAAGCATAACCCTTCATGGGAATATGAGATTAAATGGCATTAAAGCTTAACCCTTCTTGTATATATGCAAATACAGCAATGTTAAAGTTTGAATGCTAATGCTAACTTGCTATTGCTAGCTATCTAATGCTAGTGCTAATATCTGGTCATTGTCATCCTGTATGTGTCCTCTAGATGGAAATAAGAGATCAGATGTCATTAAAGCATAACACTTCATGGCAATTTGAGATTTAATGGCATTAAAAGCTTAACCATTCTTGTATATATACAAATACAGCAATGTTAAAGTTTGAATGCTAATGCTAACTTGCTAATGCTAGCGATCTAATGCTAGTGCTAATATCTGGTCATTGTCATCCTGTATGTGTCCTCTAGGATGGAAATAAGAGATCAGATGGCATTAAAGCATAACCCTTCATGGGAATATGAGATTAAATGGCATTAAAGCTTAACCCTTCTTGTATATATACAAATACAGCAATGTTAAAGTTTGAATGCTAATGCTAACTTGCTAATGCTAGCGATCTAATGCTAGTGCTAATATCTGGTCATTTTCATACTGTACGTGTCCTCTATAATGGAAATAAGAGATCAGATGGCATTAAAGCATAACCCTTCATGGGAATATGAGATTAAATGGCATTAAAGCTTAACCCTTCTTGTATATATACAAAATACAGCAATGTTAAAGTTTGAATGCTAATGCTAACTTGCTATCCTAGCGATCTAATGCTAGTGCTAATATCTGGTCATTTTCATACTATATGTGTCCTCTATGATGGAAATAAGAGATCAGATGCCATTAAAGCATAACCCTTCATGGGAATATGAGATTAAATGGCATTAAAAAGCTTAACCCTTCTTGTATATATGCAAATACAGCAATGTTAAAGTTTGAATGCTAATGCTAACTTGCTAATGCTAGCGATCTAATGCTAGTGCTAATATCTGGTCATTGTCATCCTGTATGTGTCCTCTAGATGGAAATAAGAGATCAGATGGCATTAAAGCATAACCCTTCATGGGAATATGAGATTAAATGGCATTAAAAAGCTTAACCCTTCTTGTATATATACAAATACAGCAATGTTAAAAATTTGAATGCTAATGCTAACTTGCTAATGCTAGCGATCTAATGCTAGTGCTAATATCTGGTCATTTTCATATTGTATGTGTCCTCTATGATGGAAATAAGAGATCAGATGGCATTAAAGCATAACCCTTCATGGGAATATGAGATTAAATGGCATTAAAGCTAACCCTTCTTGTATATATACAAATACAGCAATGTTAAAATTTGAATGCTAATGCTAACTTGCTAATGCTAGCGATCTAATGCTAGTGCTAATATATGGTCATTTTCATCCTGTATGTGTCCTCTATGATGGAAATAAGAGATCAGATGCATTAAAGCATAACCCTTCATGGGAATATGAGATTAAATGGCATTAAAGCTTAACCCTTCTTGTATATATGCAAATACAGCAATGTTAAAGTTTGAATGCTAATGCTAACTTGCTAATGCTAGCGATCTAATGCTTGTGCTAATATCTTGTCATTTTCATACTGTACTTGTCCTCTATGATGGAAATAAGAGATCAGATGGCATTAAATCATAACCCTTCATGGGAATATGAGATTAAATGGCATTAAAGCTTAACCCTTCTTGTATATATATAAAATACAGCAATGTTAAAATTTGAATGCTAATGCTAACTTGCTAATGCTAGCGATCTAATGCTAGTGCAAATATATGGTCATTTTCATACTGTATGTGTCCTCTATGATGGAAATAAGAGATCAGATGCAATTAAAGCATAACCCTTCATGGGAATATGAGATTTAATGACATTAAAGCTTAACCCTTCTTGTATGTATGCAAATACAGCAATGTTAAAGTTTGAATGCTAATGCTAACTTGCTTATGGTAGCGATCTAATGCTAGTGCTAATATCTGGTCATTGTCATCCTGTATGTGTCCTCTATGATGGAAATAAGAGATCAAATGGCATTTAAGCATATCCCTTCATGTGAATATGAGATTAAATGGCATTAAAGCTTAACCCTTCCTGTATAAATTCAAATACAGCACTGTTAAAGTTTGAATGCTAATGCTAACTGGTAATGCTAGCGATCTAATGCTAGTGCTATTATCTGGTCATTTTCATACTGTATGTGCCCTCTATGATGGAAATAAGAGATCCCATGACATTAAAGCATAACCCTTCATGGGAATATGAGATTAAATGGCATTAAAGCCTAACCCTTCATGTATATATGCAAATACAGCAATGTTAAAGTTTGAATGCTAATGCTAACTTGCTAATGCTAGCGATCTAATGCTAGTGCTAATATCTGGTCATTTTCATACTGTATGTGTCCTCTATGATGGAAATAAGAGATCAGATGGCATTAAAGCATAACCCTTCATGGGAATATGATTTAAATGGCATTAAAAGCTTAACCCTTCTTGTATGTATGCAAATACAGTAATGTTAAAGTTTGAATGCTAATGCTAACTTGCTTATGCTAGCAATCTAATGCTAGTGCTAATATCTGGTCATTTTCATACTGTATGTGTCCTCTTTAATGGAAATAATAGATCAGATGCCATTTAAGCATAACCCTTCATGGGAATATGAGATTAAATGGCATTAAAGCTTAACCCTTCTTGTATATAAATTCAAATACAGCAATGTTAAAGTTTGAATGCTAATGCTAACTTGTAATGCTAGCGATCTAATGCTAGTGCTAATATTTGGTCATTTTCATACTGTATGTGTTCCTCTATGATGGAAATAAGAGATCAGATGGCATTAAAGCATAACCCTTCATGGGAATATGAGATTAAATGGCATTAAAGCCTAACCCTTCATGTATATATGCAAATACAGCAATGTTAAAGTTTGAATGCTAAAGCTCACTTGCTAATGCTAGCGATCTAATGCTAGTGCTAATATCTGGTCATTGTCATAGTGTACGTGTCCTTTTTGATGGTAATAATTGATCAGATGGCATTTAAGCATATCCCTTCATGTGAATATGTGATTAGATGGCATTAAAGCTTAACCCTTCTTGTTTATGCAAATACAGTAATGTTAAAATTTGAATGCTAATGCTAACTTGCTGATGCTAGCAATCTAATGCTAGTGCTAATATCTCGTCATTTTCATACTGTTCGTGTCCTCTTTAATGGAAATAATAGATCAGATGCCTTTAAAGCATAACCCTTCATGGGAATATGAGATTAAATGGCATTAATGCTAAATCCTTCTTGTATATATGCAAATACAGCAATATTAAAGTTTGAATGCTATTGCTAACTTGCTAATTCTAGCGATCTAATGCTAGTGCTAATATTTGGTCATGTTCATACTGTACGTGTTCTCTATGATGGAAATAAGAGATCAGATGGCATTAAAGCATAACCCTTCATGGGAAAATGAGATTAAATGGCATTAAAGCTTAACCCTTCTTGTATATATGCAAATACAGCAATGTTAAAGTTTGAATGCTAATGCTAACTTGCTAAAGCGAGCGATCTAATGCTAGTGCTAATATCTGGTCATTGTCCTACTGTACATGTCCTCTTTGATGGTAATAATAGATCAGATGGCATTTAAGCATATCCCTTCATGTGAATATGTGATTAGATGGCATTAAAGCTTAACCCTTCTTGTATATATGCAAATACAGCAATGTTAAAGTTTGAATGCTAATGCTAACTTGCTAATGCTAGCGATCTAATGCTAGTGCTAATATCTGGTCATTGTCATCCTGTATGTGTCCTCTTTGATGGAAATAAGAGATCAGATGGCATTAAAGCATAACCCTTCATGGGAATATGAGATTAAATGGCATTTAAGCTTAACCCTTCTTGTATATATGCAAATACAGCAGCAATGTTAAAGTTTGAATGCTAATGCTAACTTGCTAATGCTAGCGATCTAATGCTAGTGCTAATATCTGGTCATTTTCATACTGTTCGTGTCCTCTATGATGGAAATAAGAGATCACATGGCATTTAAAGCATAACCCTTCATGGGAATATGAGATTAAATGGCATTAAAATTTAACCCTTCTTGTATATATGCAAATACAGCAATGTTAAAAGTTTGAATGCTAATGCTAACTTGCTAATGCTAGCGATCTAATGCTAGTGCTAATATCTGGTCATTTTCATACTGTATGTGTCCTCTATGATGTAAATAAGAGATCAGATGGCATTTAAGCATAACCCTTCATGGGAATATGAGATTAAATGGCATTATAAGCTTAACCCTTCTTGTATATATGCAAATACAGCAATGTTAAAGTTTGAATGCTAATGCTAACTTGCTAATGCTAGCGATCTAATGCTAGTGCTAATATCTGGTCATTTTCATACTGTAATGTGTCCTCTTTGATTGTAAATAAGAGATCACATGGCATTTAAGCATAACCCTTCATGGGAATATGAGATTAGATGGCATTAGCGCTTAACCCTTCTTGTATATATGCAAATACAGCAATGTTAAAATTTGAATGCTAATGCTAACTTGCTAATGCTAGCGATCTAATGCTAGTGCTAATATCTGGTCATTTTCATACTGTTCGTGTCCTCTATGATGGAAATAAGAGATCAGATGGCATTAAAAGCATAACCCTTCATGGGAATATGAGATTAAATGGCATTAAAATTTAACCCTTCTTGTATATATGCAAATACAGCAATGTTAAAGTTTGAATGCTAATGCTAACTTGCTAATGCTAGCGATCTAATGCTAGTGCTAATATCTGGTCATTTTCATACTGTATTTGTCCTCTATGATGGAAATAAGAGATCAGATGGCATTAAAGCATAACCCTTCATGGGAATATGAGATTAAATGGCATTAAAGCTTAACCCTTCTTGTATATATGCAAATACAGCAATGTTAAAGTTTGAATGCTAATGCTAACTTGCTAATGCTAGCGATCTAATGCTAGTGCTAATATCTGGTCATTTTCATACTGTACGTGTCCTCTATGATGGAAATAAGAGATCAGATGGCATTAAGCATAACCTTCATGGGAATATGAGATTAAATGGCATTAATGCTTAAACCTTCTTGTATATATGCAAATACAGCAATGTTAAAGTTTGAATGCTAATGCTAACTTGCTAATGCTAGCGATCTAATGCTAGTGCTAATATCTGGTCATTTTCATACTGTATGTGTCCTCTATGATGGAAATAAGAGATCAGATGGCATTTAAGCATAACCCTTCATGGGAATATGAGATTAAATGGCATTAAAGCTTAACCCTTCTTGTATATATTCAAATACAGCAATGTTAAAGTTTGAATGCTAATGCTAACTTGCTAATGCTAGCGATCTAATGCTAGTGCTAATATCTGGTCATTTTCATACTGTATTTGTCCTCTTTGATGGAAATAATTGATCAGATGGCATTTAAGCATATCCCTTCATGTGAATATGTGATTAGATGGCATTAAAGCTAAACCCTTCTTATATATGCAAATACAGCAATGTTAAAATTTGAATGCTAATGCTAACTTGCTAATGCTAGCGATCTAATGCTAGTGCTAATATCTGTTCATTTTCATACTGTTCGTGTCCTCTATGATGGAAATAAGAGATCAGATGCCTTTAAAGAATAACCTTTCATGGGAATATGAGATTAAATGGCATTAATGCTGAACCCTTCTTGTATATATGCAAATACAGCAATGTTAAAGTTTGAATGCTAATGCTAACTTGCTAATGCTAGCGATCTAATGCTAGTGCTAATATCTGGTCATTTTCATACTGTATGTGTCCTCTTTGATGGAAATAATTGATCAGATGGCATTTAAGCATAACCCTTCATGGAATATGAGATTAAATGGCATTAAAGCTAAACCCTTCTTGTATATATGCAAATACAGCAATGTTAAAGTTTGAATGCTAATGCTAACTTGCTAATGCTAGCGATCTAATGCTAGTGCTAATATCTGGTCATTTTCATACTGTACATGTCCTCTATGATGGAAATAAGAGATCAGATGGCATTAAAGCATAACCCTTCATGGAATATGAGATTAAATGGCATTAAAGCTTAACCCTTCTTGTATATATGCAAATACAGCAATGTTAAAGTTTGAATGCTAATGCTAACTTGCTAATGCTAGCGATCTAATGCTAGTGCTAATATCTGGTCATTTTCATACTGTTATGTGTCCTCTTTGATGGAAATAAATAGATCAGATGGCATTTAAAACCCTACTTGCATAACCCTTCATGGAATGCTATATGAGATTAATGGCATTAATATGAGATATAAAAATGGCAGCAATGTTAAAGTTTGAATGGCTAATGCTAAACCCTTTTGCTAATGCTAGCGAAATCTAATGCTAGTGCAATATCTGTTTTTCATACTGTGTTAGTCCTCTATGATGGAAATAAGAGATCATGGCATTAAAGAATAACCCTTCATGGGAATATGAGATTAAATGGCATTTAAAGCTTAACTAATTTTTGTATATATGCAAATACAGCAATGTTAAAGTTTGAATGCTAATGCTAACTTGCTAATTCTAGCGATCTAATGCTAGTGCTAATATCTGGTCATTTTCTACTGTACAAGTCCTCTTTGATGGAAATAAGAGATCAGATGGCATTTAAGCATAACCCTTCATGGGAATATGTGATTAGATGGCATTAAAGCTTAACCCTTCTTGTATATATTTTATAAATACAGCAATGTTAAAGTTTGAATGCTAATGCTAACTTGCTAATGCTAGCGATCTAATGCTAGTGCTAATATCTGGTCATTGTCATCCTGTATGTGTCCTCTAGGATGGAAATAAGAGATCAGATGGCATTAAAGCATAACCCTTCATGGCAATATGAGATGAAATTGCATTAAAAGCTTAACCCTTCTTGTATATATACAAATACAGCAATGTTAAAGTTTGAATGCTAATGCTACCCTGCTAATGCTAGCGATCTAATGCTAGTGCTATTATCTGGTCATTTTCATACTGTACTTGTCCTCTATGATGGAAATAAGAGATCAGATGGCATTAAAGCATAACCCTTCATGGGAATATGAGATTAAATGGCATTCAAGCTTAACCCTTCTTGTATATATACAAATACAGCAATGTTAAAATTTGAATGCTAATGCTAACTTGCTAATGCTAGCGATCTAATGCTAGTGCAAATATATGGTCATTATCATACTATATGTGTCCTCTATGATGGAAATAAGAAATCTGATGCCATTAAAGCATAACCCTTCAATGGAATATGAGATTAAATGGCAATAAAGCTTAACCCTTCTTGTATATATGCATATACAGCAATGTTAAAGTTTGAATGCTAATGCTAACTTGCTAATGCTAGCGATCTAATGCTAGTGCTAATATCTGGTCATTGTCATAATCTATGTGTCCTCTATGATGGAAATAAGAGATCAGATGGCATTAAAGCATAACGCTTCATGACAATATGAGATAAAATGGAATTAAAGCTTAACCCTTCTTGTATATATACAAATACAGCAATGTAAAAGTTTGAATGCTAATGCTAACTTGCTAATGCTAGCGATCTAATGCTAGTGCAAATATATGGCCATTTTCATATTGTATGTGTCTTCTATGATGGAAATAATAGATCAGATGGCATTAAAGCATAACCCTTCATGGGAATATGAGATTAAATGGCATTAAAGCATAACCCTTCTTGTATATATGCAAATACAGCAATGTTAAAGTTTGAATGCTAATGCTAACTTGCTAATGCTAGCGATCTAATGCTAGTGCTAATATCTGGTCATTGTCATCCTGTATGTGTCCTCTAGATGGAAATAAGAGATCAGATGTCATTAAAGCATAACACTTCATTTCAATATGAGATTAAATTGCATTAAGGCTTAACCCTTCTTGTATATATACAAATACAGCAATATTAAAGTTTGAATGCTAATGCTAACTTGCTAATGCTAGCGATCCAATGCTAGTGCTTATATCTTGTCATTTGCATACTGTACTTGTCCTCTATGATGAAAATCAGAGATCAGATGTCATTAAATCATAACCCTTCATGGGAATATGAGATTAAATGGCATTCAAGCTTAGCCCTTCTTGTAGATATACAAATACAGCAATGTTAAAATTTGAATGCTAATGCTAACTTGCTGATGCTAGCGATCTAATGCAAGTGCTAATATCTGGTCATTGTCATACTGTATGTGTCCTCTTTGATGGTAATAATTGATCACATGGCATTTAAGCATATCCCTTCATGTGAATATGTGATTAGATGGCATTAAAGCTAAACCCTTCTTGTTTATGCAAATACAGTAATGTTAAAATTTGAATGCTAATGCTAACTTGCTGATGCTAGCGATCTAAAGCTAGTGCTAATATCTGTTCATTTTCATACTGTCCGTGTCCTCTTTGATGGAAATAAGAGATCAGATGCCTTTAAATAATAACCTTTCATGGGAATATGAGATTAAATGGCATTAATGCTTAACACTTCTTGTATATATGCAAATACAGCAATGTTAAAGTTTGAATGCTAATGCTAACTTGCTAATGCTAGCGATCTAATGCTAGTGCTAATATCTCGTCATTTTCATACTGTTAGGTGTCCTCTTTAATGGAAATAATAGATCAGATGCCTTTAAAGCATAACCCTTCATGGGAATATGAGATTAAATTGCATTAATGCTGAACCCTTCTTCTATATATGCAAATACAGCAATGTTAAAGTTTGAAGGCTAATGTTAACTTGCTAATGCTAGCGATCTAATGGTAGTGCTAATATCTGGTCATTGTCATACTGTATGTGTCCTCTAGATGGAAATAAGAAATCAGATGTCATTAAAGCATAACCCTTCATGGGAATATGAGATTAAATGGCAATAAAGTTTAACCCTTCTAGTATATATGCAAATACAGCACTGTTAAAGTTTGAATGCTAATGTTTACTTGCTAATGCTAGCGATTTAATGCTAGTGCAAATATCTGGTCATTTTCATACTCTAGGTGTCCTATATGATGTAAATAAGAGATCAGATGGCATTAAAGCATAACCCTTCATGCGAATATGAGATTAAATGACATTAAAGCTTAACCCTTCTTGTATACATGCAAATACTGCAATGTTAAAGTTTGAATGCTAATGCTAACTTGCTAATGCTAGCGATCTAATGCTAGTGCAATTATCTGGTCATTGTCATACTCTATGTGTCCTCTATGATGGAAATAAGAGATCAAATGGCATTAAAGCATAACCCTTCATAGCAATATGAGATTAAATGGCATTAAAGTTTAACCCTTCTAGTATATATGCAAATACAGCACTGTTAAAGTTTGAATGCTAATGCTAACTTGCTAATGCTAGCGATCTAATGCTAGTGCTATTATCTGGTCATTTTCATACTGTGCCCTCTAAGTGCATAACCCTTCATGGGAATATGAGAATAGATGGCCTTTAAAGCAACCCTTCTTGTAAATATGCAAATACAGTCTGTTAAAGTTTGAATGCTAATGCTAGATCTAATGCTAGTGCTAATATCTGGTCATTGTCATACTGTATGTGTCCTTTATGATGGAAATAAGAGATGGCATTAAATGGCATTAAAATGCATTAAAACCCTTCAAATACAGCAATGTTATGAGATAAAATGTCATTAAAAAGCTTAACACTAATGTTTATATACAAATACAGCAATGTTAAAGTTTGAATGCTAATGCTAACATATGCTAGCGTCTAATGCTAGTGCTAATATCTGGTCATTGTCATACTGTATGTGTCTTCTTTGATGGAAATAATTGATCAATGGCATTTAAGCATATCCCTTCATGTGAATATGAGATTAGATGGCATTAAAGCTAAACCCTTCTTGTTATATGCAAATACAGTAATGTTAAAATTTGAATGCTAATGCTAACTTGCTGATGCTAGCGATCTAAAAGCTCGTGCTAATATCTGTTCATTTTCATACTGTTATGTGTCCTCTATGATGGAAATAAGGGATCAGATGGCATTAAAGAATAACCCTTCATGGGAATATGATTAAATGGCATTAAAGCTGAACCCTTCTTGTATATATGCAAATACAGCAATGTTAAAAGTTTGAATGCTAATGCTAACTTGCTAATGCTAGCGATCTAATGCTAGTGCTAATATCTCGGTCATTTTCATACTGTTATGTGTCCTCTTTAATGGAAATAATAGATCAGATGCCTTTAAAAGCATAACCCTTCATGGGAATATGAGATTAAATGGCATTAAAAGCTTAACCCTTCTTGTATATATGCAAATACAGCAATGTTAAAGTTTGAATGCTAATGCTAAATGCTAATGCTATATTCATATGGCTAGCTAAATCTAATGCTAGATAAATCTGGTCATTTCATACTGTACCCTCTTTAATGGAAATAATTGATCAGATGGCATTTAAGCATAACCCTTCATGGGAATATGTGATTAAATGGCATTAATGCTGAACCCTTCTTGTATATATGCAAATACAGCAATGTTAAAAGTTTGAATGCTAATGCTAATGCTAATGCTAGCGATCTAATGCTTGCTAATATCTGGTCATTGTCATACTATATGTGTCCTCTATGATGGAAATAATAGATCAGATGGCATTAAATAACCCTTCATGGGAATATGAGATTAAATGGCATTAAAAAAACCCTTCTTGTATATATGCAAATACAGCAATGTTAAAGTTTGAATGCTAATGCTAACTTGCTTTTAGCGATCTAATGCTAGTGCTAATATCTGGTCATTTTCATACTGTATGTGTCCTCTATGATGGAAATAAGAGATCAGATGGCATTAAAGCATAACCCTTCATGGAATATGAGATTAAATGGCATTAAAGCTTAACCCTTCTTGTATATATACAAATACAGCAATGTTAAAGTTTGAATGCTAATGCTAACTTGCTAAATAGTGTAAATATCTAATTATCATACTGTATGTGTCCTCTAATGGAAATGCCATTTAATATGAAAAAATGGCATGGCCTATATGCATATACAGCAATGTTAAATGAAATAATAGATCTAATGCTATGGTCATTAAAGCATAACCCTTCATGGGAATATGAGATAAAATGAATTAAAGCTTAAAATGGAATTCTTGTATATATATACAAATACAGCAATGTTAAAAAGTTTGAATGCTAATGCTAACTTGCTAATGCTAGCGATCTAATGCTAGTGCTAATATCTGGTCATTTTCATACTGTATGTGTCCTCTATGATGGAAATAATAGATCAGATGGCATTAAAGCATAACCCTTCATGGGAATATGAGATTAAATGGCATTAAAAGCATAACCCTTCTTGTATATATACAAATACAGCAATGTTAAAAGTTTGAATGATAATGCTAACTTAATAATGCTAGCGATCTAATGCTAGTGCTAATATCTGGTCATTGTCATACTGTATTGTCCTCTATGATGGAAATAAGAGATCAGATGTCATTAAAGCATAACCCTTCATGGGAATATGAGATTAAATTGCATTAAAGCTTAACCCTTCTTGTATATATGCAAATACAGCAATGTTAAAAGTTTGAATGCTAATGCTAACTTGCTAATGCTAGCGATCTAATGCTAGTGCTTATATCTGGTCATTTTCATACTGTATGTCCTTGTGTGATCTATTGGAAAATCAGATCAGATGTCATTAAATCATAACCCTTCATGGGAATATGAGATTAAAATGGCATTCAATACAAATACAGCAATGTTAAAATTTGAATGCTAATGCTAACTTGCTAATGCTAGCGATCTAATGCTAGTGCAAATATCTGGTCATTTTCATACTGTATGTGTCCTCTATAATGGAAATAAGAGATCAGATGCCATTAAAGCATAACCCTTCATTGGAATATGAGATTAAATGACATTAAAGCCCCTTCTTGTATATATGCAAATACAGCAATGTTAAAGTTTGAATGCTAATGCTAACTTGCTAATGCTAGCGATCTAATGCTAGTGCTAATATCTGGTCATTGTCATACTCTATGTGTCCTCTATGATGGAAATAAGAGATCAAATGGCATTAAAGCATAACCCTTCATTTCAATATGAGATTAAAATGACATTAAAACTTAACCCTTCTAGTATATATGCAAATACAGCAATGTTAAAGTTTGAATGCTAATGCTAACTTGCTAATGCTAGCGATCTAATGCTAGTGCAAATATCTGGTCATTTTCATACTGTACGTGTCCTCTATGATGGAAATAAGAAAATCACATGGCATTAAAGCATAACCCTTCATCATTATAAGAGTAGATGGCATTAAAGCAAATAAATTCATGCAAATACAGTCATGTTAAAGAATGCTAATGCTAATGATCTAATGCTGCTAATGCAATATCTGGTCATTGTCATAATGCTGTAAATATGTCCTCCATGATGGAAATAAGAGATCAGTTGGCATTAAAGCATAACCCTTCATGGCAATATGAGATAAAATGTCATTAAAGCTTAACCCTTCTTGTTTATATACAAATACAGCAATGTTAAAAGTTTGAATGCTAATGCTAACTTGCTAATGCTAGCGATCTAATGCTAGTGCAAATATCTGGTCATTTTCATACTGTTCTTGTCCTCTATGATGGAAATAATAGATCAGATGCCTTTAAAGCATAACCCTTCATGGGAATATGAGATTAAATGGCATTCAAGCTTAACCCTTCTTGTATATGCAAATACAGCAATGTTAAAATTTGAATGCTAATGCTAACTTGCTAATCTTGCGATATAATGTTAGTCATAATTTCTGGTCATTTTCATACTGTATGTGTCCTCTATAATGGAAATAAGAGATCAGATGGCATTAAAGCATAACCCTTCATGGGAATATGAGATTAAATGGATTAAATGATTGTATATATGCAAATACCTGCAATGTTAAAATTTTGAATTAATGGCATTAAATCTTAACCCTAAATACAGCAATGTTAAAGTTTGAATGCTAATGCTAACTTGCTAATATCTGGTGCATTGTCTGGTCATTGTCATACTGTACAAGTCCTCTTTGATGGTAATAATCGATCAGATGGCATTTAAGCATATCCCTTCATGTGAATATGTGATTAGATGGCATTTAAGCTTAACCCTTCTTGTATATATGCAAATACAGCAATGTTAAAGTTTGAAGGCTAATGCTAACTTGCTAATGCTAGCAATCTAATGCTAGTGCTAATATCTGGTCATTGTCATCCTGTATGTGTCCTCTAGGATGGAAATAAGAGATCAGATGGCATGAAAGAATAACCCTTAATGGCAATATGAGATTAAATTGCATTAAAAGCTTAACCCTTCTTGTATATATACAAATACAGCAATGTTAAAGTTTGAATGCTAATGCTACCCTGCTAATGCTAGCGATCTAATGCTAGTGCTATTATCTGGTCATTTTCATACTGTACTTGTCCTCTATGATGGAAATAAGAGATCAGATGGCATTAAAAGCATAACCCTTCATGGGAATATGAATTAAATGGCATTAAATATGAGATTAAATGGCATTCAAGCTTAACCCTTCTTGTATATATACAAATACAGCAATGTTAAAATTTGAATGCTAATGCTAACTTGCTAATGCTAGCGATCTAATGCTAGTGCAAATATATGGTCATTTTCATACTATATGTGTCCTCTATGATGGAAATAAGAAATCTGATGCCATTAAAGCATAACCCTTCATGGGAATATGAAATTAAATGACATTAAAAGCTTAACCCTTCTTGTATATATACAAATACAGCAATGTTAAAGTTTGAATGCTAATGCTAACTTGCTAATGCTAGCGATCTAATGCTAGTGCTAATATCTGGTCATTTTCATACTGTATTGTCCTCTATGATGGAAATAAGAGATCAGATGGCATTAAAGCATAACCCTTCATGGAATATGAGATTAAATGGCATTAAAGCTTAACCCTTCTTGTATATATACAAATACAGCAATGTTAAAATTTGAATGCTAATGCTAACTTGCTAATGCTAGCGATCTAATGCTAGTGCAAATATATGGCCATTTTCATATTGTATGTGTCTTCTATGATGGAAATAATAAATCAGATGGCATTAAAGCATAACCCTTCATGGGAATATGAGATTAAATGGCATTAAAGCTTAACCCTTCTTGTATATATGCAAATACAGCAATGTTAAAGTTTGAATGCTAATGCTAACTTGCTAATGCTAGCGATCTAATGCTAGTGCTAATATCTGGTCATTGTCATCCTGTATGTGTCCTCTAGATGGAAATAAGAGATCAGATGTCATTAAAGCATAACACTTCATTTCAATATGAGATTAAATGGCATTTAGGCTTAACCCTTCTTGTATATATACATAAACAGCAATGTTAAAGTTTGAATGCTAATGCTATCTTGCTAATGCTAGCGATCTAATGCTAGTGCTAATATCTTGTCATTTTCATACTGTATGTGTCCTCTATGATGGAAATAAGAGATCAGATGGCATTTCAATCATAATTAACATGAAAATAAGAGATCAGCATGGCATTCAAAGCTAACCCTTCTTGTATATATACAAATACAGCAATGTTAAAAAACCCTTTGAATGCTATTGCTAACTTGCTAATGGTAGCGATCTAATGCTAGTGCAAATATATGGTCATTTTCATACTGTATGTGTCCTCTATGATGGAAATAAGAGATCAGATGCCATTAAAGCATAACCCTTCATAGTAATATGAGATTAAATGGCATTAAAGTTTAACCCTTCTAGTATATATGCAAATACAGCACTGTTAAAATTTGAATGCTAATGTTAACTTGCTAATGCTAGCGATTTAATGCTAGTGCAAATATCTGGTCATTTTCATACTCTAGGTGTCCTATATGATGTAAATAAGAGATCAGATGGCATTAAAGCATAACCCTTCATGGCAATATGAGATTAAATGGCATTAAAGTTTAACCCTTCTAGTATATATGCAAATACAGCACTGTTAAAGTTTGAATGCTAATGTTAACTTGCTAATGCTAGCGATTTAATGCTAGTGCAAATATCTGGTCATTTTCATACTGTACGTGTCCTATATGATGTAAATAAGAGATCAGATGGCATTAAAGCATAACCCTTCATGGGAATATGAGATTAAATGACATTAAAGCTTAACCCTTCTTGTATATATGCAAATACAGCAATGTTAAAGTTTGAATGCTAATGCTAACTTGCTAATGCTAGCGATCTAATGCTAGTGCAATTATCTGGTCATTGTCATACTCTATGTGTCCTTTATGATGGAAATAAGAGATCAAATTGCATTAAAGCATATCCCTTCATGGCAATATGAGATTAAATGGCATTAAAGTTTAACCCTTCTAGTATATATGCAAATACAGCACTGTTAAAGTTTGAATGCTAATGCTAACTTGCTAATGCTAGCGATCTAATGCTAGTGCTATTATCTGGTCATTTTCATACTGTACGTGCCCTCTCTGATGGAAATAAGAGATCACATGGCATTAAAGCATAACGCTTCATGGGAATATGAGAATAGATTGCATTCAAGATTAACCCTTCTTGTAAATATGCAAATACAGTCATGTTAAAGTTTGAATGCTAATGCTAGCGATCTAATGCTTGTGCTAATATCTGGTCATTGTCATACTGTATGTGTCCTCTATGATGGAAATAAGAGATCAGATGGCATTAAAGCATTACCCTTCATGGCAATATGAGATAAAATGTCATTAAAGCTTAACACTTCTTGTTTATATACAAAAACAGCAATGTTAAAGTTTGAATGCTAATGCTAACTTGCTGATGCCAGCGATCTAATGCAAGTGCTAATATCTGGTCATTGTCATACTGTATCTGTCCTCTATGATGGAAATAAGAGATCAGATGGCATAAAAAGCTTAACCCTTCATGGCAATATGAGATTAAATGTCATTAAAGCTTAACCCGTCTTGTATATATACAAATACAGCAATGTTAAAGTTTGAATGCTAATGCTAACTTGCTAATGCTAGCGATCTAATGCTAGTGCTAATATCTGGTCATTTTCATACTGTACGTGTCCTCTATGATGGAAATAAGAGATCAGATGGCATTAAAGGATAACCCTTCATGGGAATATGAGATTAAATGGCATTTAAGCTGAACACTTCTTGTATATATGCAAATACAGCAATGTTAAAGTTTGAATGCTAATGCTAACTTGCTGATGCTAGCGATCTAATGCAAGTGCTAATATCTGGTCAAAGTCATACTGTATGTGTCCTCTTTGATGGTAATAATTGATCACATGGCATTTAAGCATATCCCTACATGTGAATATGTGATTAGATGGCATTAAAGCTAAACCCTTCTTGTTTATGCAAATACAGTAATGTTAAAATTTGAATGCTAATGCTAACTTGCTGAAGCTAGCGATCTAATGCTAGTGCTAATATCTGTTCATTTTCATACTGTTCGTGTCCTCTATGATAGAAATAAGAGATCAGATGCCTTTAAAGAATAACCTTTCATCGGAATATGAGATTAAATTGCATTAAAAGCTTAACCCTTCTTGTATATATACAAATACAGCAATGTTAAAAATTGAATGCTAATGATAACTTGCTAATGCTAGCGATCTAATGCTAGTGCTAATATCTGGTCATTTTCATACTGTACTTGTCCTCTTTGATGGAAATAAGAGATCAGATGCCATTAAAGCATAACCCTTCATGGGAATATGAGATTAAATGGCATTCAAGCTTAACCCTTCTTGTATATATACAAATACAGCAATGTTAAAATTTGAATGCTAATTCTAACTTGCTAATGCTAGCGATCTAATGCTAGTGCAAATATATGGTCATTTTCATACTATATGTCTCCTCTATGATGGAAATAAGAGATCAGATGCCATTAAAGCATAACCCTTCATGGGAGTTTGAGATTAAATGGCATTAAAGCTTAACCCTTCTTGTATATATGCAAATACAGCAATGTTAAAGTTTGAATGCTAATGCTAACTTGCTAATGCTAGCGATCTAATGCTAGTGCTAATATCTGGTCATTGTCATACTCCATGTGTCCTCTATGATGGAAATAAGAGATCAGATGGCATTAAAGCATAACGCTTCATGACAATATGAGATAAAATGGAATTAAAAGCTTAACCCTTCTTGTATATATGCAAATACAGCAATGTTAAAGTTTGAATGCTAATGCTAACTTGCTAATGCTAGCGATCTAATGCTAGTGCTAATATCTGGTCATTGTCATCCTGTATGTGTCCTCTAGATGGAAATAAGAGATCAGATGTCATTAAAGCATAACACTTCATGGCAATATGAGATTAAATGGCATTAAGGCTTAACCCTTCTTGTATATATACAAATACAGCAATATTAAAGTTTGAATGCTAATGCTAACTTGCTAATGCTAGCGATCTAATGCTAGTGCTAATATCTTTTCATTTTCATACTGTACTTGTCCTCTATGATGGAAATAAGAGATCAGATGGCATTAAATCATAACCCTTCATGGGAATATGAGATTAAATGGCATTCAAGCTTAACCCTTCTTGTATATATACAAATACAGCAATGTTAAAATTTGAATGCTAATGCTAACTTGCTAATGCTAGCGATCTAATGCTAGTGCAAATATATGGTCATTTTCATACTGTATGTGTCCTCTATGATGGAAATAAGATATCAGATGCCATTTAAGCATAACCCTTCATGGGAATATGAGATTAAATGTCATTAAAGCTTAACCCTTCTTGTATATATGCAAATACTGCAATGTTAAAGTTTGAATGCTAATGCTAACTTGCTAATGCTAGCGATCTAATGCTAGTGCAAATATCTGGTCATTGTCATACTCTATGTGTCCTCTATGATGGAAATAAGAGATCAAATGGCATTAAAGCATAACCCTTCATGGCAATATGAGATTAAATTGCATTAAAGTTTAACTCTTCTAGTATATATGCAAATACAGCACTGTTAAAGTTTGAATGCTAATGCTAACTTGCTAATGCTAGCGATTTAATGCTAGTGCATATATCTGGTCATTTTCATACTCTAGGTGTCCTATATGATGTAAATAAGAGATCAGATGGCATTAAAGCATAACCCTTCATGGGAACATGAGATTAAAAGGCATTATAGCTTAACCCTTCTTGTATTTATGCAAATACAGCAATGTTAAAGTTTGAATGCTAATGCTAACTTGCTAATGCTAGCGATCTAATGCTAGTGCTATTATCTGGTCATTTTCATACTGTACGTGCCCTCTATGATGGAAATAAGAGATCACATGGCATTAAAGCATAACCCTTCATGGGAATATGAGATTAGATGGCATTCAAGCTGAACCCTTCTTGTACATATGCAAATACAGTCATGTTAAAGTTTGAATGCTAATGCTAACTTGCTAATGCTAGCGATCTAATGCTAGTGCAAATATCTGGTCATTGTCATACTCTATGTGTCCTCTATGATGGAAATAAGAGATCAAATGGCATTAAAGCATAACCCTTCATGGCAATATGAGCTTAAATTGCATTAAAGTTTAACCCTTCTAGTATATATGCAAATACAGCACTGATAAAGTTTGAATGCTAATGCTAACTTGCTAATGCTAGCGATTTAATGCTAGTGCATATATCTGCTCATTTTCATACTCTAGGTGTCCTATATGATGTAAATAAGCGATCAGATGGCATTAAAGCATAACCCTTCATGGGAACATGAGATTAAAAGGCATTATAGCTTAACCCTTCTTGTATATATGCAAAAACAGCAATGTAAAAGTTTGAATGCTAATGCTAACTTGCTAATCCTAGCGATCTAATGCTAGTGCTAATATCAGGTCATTGTCATACTGTATGTGTCCTCTATGATGGAAACAAGAGATCAGATGGCATTAAAGCAAAACCCTTCATTGGAATATGAGATTAAATGGCATTAAAGCCTAACCCTTCATGTATATATGCAAATACAGCAATGTTAAAGTTTGAATGCTAATGCTAACTTGCTACTGCTAGCGATCTAATGCTAGTGAAAATATATGGCCATTTTCATACTGCATTTGTCCTCTATGATGGAAATAAGAGATCAGATGGCATTAAAGCATAACCCTTCATGGGAATATGAGATTAAATGGCATTAAAGCTAAACCCTTCATGTATATATGCAAATACAGCAATGTTAAAATTTGAATGCTTATGCTAACTTGCTGATGCTAGCAATCTAATGCTAGTGCTAATATCTGTTCATTTTCATACTGATCTTGTCCTCTATGATGGAAATAAGAGATCAGATGCCTTTTAAGAATAACCTTTCATGGGAATATGAGATTAAATGGCATTAAAGTTTAACCCTTCTTGTATATATGCAAATACAGCAATGACAAAGTTTGAATGCTAATGCTAACTTGCTAATGCTAGCGATCTAATGCAAGTGCTAATATCTTGTCAATTTCAAACTGTTCGTGTCCTCTTTAATGGAAATAATAGATCAGATGCCTTTAAAGCATAACCCTTCTTGGGAATATGAGATTAAATGGCATTAATGCTGAACCCTTCTTGTATATATGCAAATACAGCAATGTTAAAGTTTGAATGCTAATGCTAACTTGCTAATCATAGTGATTTAATGCTAGTGCAAATATCTGGTCATTTTCATACTCTAGGTGTCCTATATGATGTAAATAAGAGATCAGATGGCATTAAAGCATAACCCTTCATGGGAACATGAGATTAAAAGGCATTATAGCTTTACCCTTCTTGTATATATGCAAATACAGCAATGTTAAAGTTTGAATGCTAATGCTAACTTGCTAATGCTAGCGATCTAATGCTAGTGCTAATATCTGGTCATTTTCATACTGTACGTGCCCTCTATGATGGAAATAAGAGATCACATGGCATTAAAGCATAACCCTTCATGGGAATATGAGATTAGATGGCATTAAAGCTTAACCATTCTTGTATAAATACAAATACAGCAATGTTAAAGTTTGAATGCTGATGCTAACCTGCTAATGCCAGCGATCTAATGTTAATGCTAATATCTTGTCATTTTCATACTGTACGTGCCCTCTATGATGGAAATAAGAGATCACATGGCATTAAAGCATAACCCTTCATGGGAATATGAGATTAAATGGCATTCAAGCTTAACCCTTCTTGTAAATATTCAAATACAGTCATGTTAAAGTTTGAATGCTAATGCTAGCGATCTAATGCTAGTGCTAATATCTGGTCATTGTCATACTGTATGTGTCCTCTATGATGGAAATAAGAGATCAGATGGCATTTAAAGCATAACCCTTCATGGCAATATGAGATAAAATGTCATTAAAGCTTAATACTTCTTGTTTATATACAAATACAGCAATGTTAAAGTTTTAATGCTAATGCTAACTTGCTAATGCTAGCGATCTAATGCTAGTGAAAATATATGGCCATTTTCATACTGCATTTGTCCTCTATGATGGAAATAAGAGATCAGATGGCATTAAAGCATAACCCTTCATGGGAATATGAGAATAAATGGCATTAAAGCTTAACCCTTCTTGTATGTATGCAAATACAGCAATGTTAAAGTTTGAATGCTAATGCTAACTTGCTGATGCTAGCGATCTAGTGCAAGTGCTAATATCTGGTCATTGTCATACTGTATGTGTCCTCTATGATGGAAATAAGAGATCAGATGGCAATAAAGCTTAACCCTTCATGGCAATATGAGATTAAATGTCATTAAAGCGTAACCCTTCTTATATAAATTCAAATACAGCAATGTTAAAGTTTGAATGCTAATGCTAACTTGCTAATGCTAGCGATCTAATGCTAGTGCTAATATCTGGTCATTTTCATACTGTACGTGTCCTCTATGATGGAAATAAGAGATCAGATGGCATTAAAGCATAATCCTTCATGGGAATATTAGATTAAATGGCATTTAAGCTGAACCCTTCTTGTATATATGCAAATACAGCAATGTTAAAGTTTGAATGCTAATGCTAATTTGCTGATGCTAGCGATCTTATGCAAGTGCTAATATCTGTTCATTGTCATACTGTATGTGTCCTCTTTGATGGTAATAATTGATCACATGGCATTTAAGCATATCCCTTCATGTGAATATGTGATTAGATGGCATTAAAGCTAAACCCTTCTTGTTTATGCAAATACAGTAATGTTAAAATTTGAATGCTAATGCTAACTTGCTGATGCTAGCGATCTAATGCTAGTGCTAATATCTGTTCATTTTCATACTGATCGTGTCCTCTATGATGGAAATAAGAGATCAGATGCCTTTAAAGAATAACCTTTCATGGGAATATGAGATTAAATGGCATTAATGCTGAACACATCTTGTATATATGCAAATACAGCAATGTTAAAGTTTGAATGCTAATGCTAACTTGCTAATGCTAGCGATCTAATGCTAGTGCAAATATCTAGTCATTTTCATACTATTCGTGTCTTCTTTAATGGAAATAATAGATCAGATGCCTTTAAAGCATAACCCTTCATGGGAATATGAGATTAAATGGCATTAATGCTGAACCCTTCTTGTATATATGCAAATACAGCAATGTTAAAGTTTGAATGCTAATGCTAATTTGCTAATGCTAGCGATCTAATGCTAGTGCTAATATCTGGTCATTTTCATACTGTACGTGTCCTCTATGATGGAAATAAGAGATCAGATGGCATTAAAGCATAACCCTTCATGGGAATATGTGATTAGATGGCATTAAAGCTTAACCCTTCTTGTATATATGCAAATACAGCAGTGTTAAAGTTTGAATGCTACTGCTAACTTGCTAATGCTAGCGATCTTATGCTAGTGCTAATATCTGGTCATTGTCATCCTGTATGTGTCCTCTATGATGGAAATAAGAGATCAGATGGCATTAAAGCATAACCCTTCATGGCAATATGAGATTAAATTGCATTAAAAGCTTAACCCTTCTTGTATATATACAAATACAGCAATGTTAAAGTTTGAATGCTAATGCTAACTTGCTAATGCTAGCGATCTAATGCTAGTGCTAATATCTGGTCATTTTCATACTGTACTTGTCCTCTATAATGGAAATAAGAGATCAGATGGCATTAAAGCATAACCCTTCATGGGAATATGAGATTAAATGGCATTCAAGCTTAACCCTTCTTGTATATATACAAATACAGCAATGTTAAAATTTGAATGCTAATGCTAACTTGCTAATGCTATCGATCTAATGCTAGTGCAAATATATGGTCATTTTCATGCTATATGTGTCCTCTATGATGGAAATAAGAGATCAGATGCCATTAAAGCATAACCCTTCACGGGAATATAAGATTAAATGGCATTTAAGCTTAACCCTTCTTGTATATATGCAAATACAGCAATGTCAAAGTTTGAATGCTAATGCTAACTTGCTAATGCAAGCGATCTAATGATAGTGCTAATATCTGGTCATTGTCATACTCTATGTGTCCTCTATGATGGAAATAAGAGATCAGATGGCATTAAAGCATAACGCTTCATGACAATATGAGATAAAATGGAATTAAAGCTTAACCCTTCTTGTATATATACAAATACAGCAATGTAAAAGTTTGAATGCTAATGCTAACTTGCTAATACTAGCGATCTAATGCTAGTGCAAATATATGGTCATTTTCATATTGTATGTGTCTTCTATGATGGAAATAAGAGATCAGATGGCATTAAAGCATAACCCTTCATGGAAATATGAGATTAAATGGCATTAAAGCTTAACCCTTCTTGTATATATGCAAATACAGCAATGTTAAAGTTTGAATGCTAATGCTAACTTGCTAATGCTAGCGATCTAATGCTAGTGCAAATATCTGGTCATTGTCATACTCTATGTGTCCTCTATGATGGAAATAAGAGATCAAATGGCATTAAAGCATAACCCTTCATGGCAATATGAGATTTAATGGCATTAAAAGCTTAACCCTTCTTGTATATATAAAAATACAGCAATGTTAAAGTTTGAATGCTAATGCTAACTTGCTAATGCTAGCGATCTAATGCTAGTGCTAATATCTGGTCATTTTCATACTGTATTTGTCCTCTATGATGGAAATAAGAGATCAGATGGCATTAAAGCATAACCCTTCATGGGAATACGAGATTACATGGCATTAAAGCTTAACCCTTCTTGTATAAATTAAAATACAGCAATGTTAAAGTTTGAATGCTAATGCTAACTTGCTAATGCTAGCCATCTAATGCTAGTTCTAATATCTGGTCATTTTCATACTGTACGTGTCCTCTATGATGGAAATAAGAGATCAGATTGCATTAAAGCATAACCCTTCATGGGAATATGATATTAAATGCCATTAAAGCTTAACCCTTCTTGTATATATGCAAATACAGCAATGTTAAAGTTTGAATGCTAATGCTAACTTGCTAATGCTAGCGATCTAATGCTAGTGCTAATATCTGTTCATTGTCATACTGTATCTTGTCCTCTTTGATCGTAATGATTGATCACATGGCATTTAAGCATATCCCTTCATGTGAATATGTGAGTAGATGGCATTAGCGCTTAACCCTTCTTGTATATATGCAAATACAGTAATGTTAAAATTTGAATGCTAATGCTAACTTGCTAATGCTAGCGATCTAATGCTAGTGCTAATATCTGTTCATTGTCATACTGTATGTGTCCTCTATGATGGAAATAATTGATCAGATGGCATTAAAGCATAACCCTTCATGGGAATATGAGATTAAATGGCATTAAAGCTTAACCCTTCTTGTATATATGCAAATACAGCAATGTTAAAATTTGAATGCTAATGCTAACTTGCTAATGCTAGCGATCTAATGCTAGTGCTAATATCTGGTCATTTTCATACTGTATGTGTCCTCTATGATGGAAATAAGAGATCAGATGGCATTAAAGCATAACCCTTCATGGGAATATGAGATTAAATGGCATTAAAGTTTAACCCTTCTTGTATATATGCAAATACAGCAATGTTAAAAGTTGAATGCTAATAACTTGCTAATGCTAGCGATCTAATGCTAGTGCTAATATCTGGTCATTTCATACTGTATGTGTCCTCTATGATGGAAATAAAGATCAGATGGCATTAAAGCATAACCCTTCATGGGAATATGAGATTAAATGGCATTAAAGCTTAACCCCTTCTTGTATATATGCAAATACAGCAATGTTAAAGTTTGAATGCTAATGCTAACTTGCTAATGCTAGCGATCTAATGCTAGTGCTAATATCTGGTCATTTTCATACTGTATGTGTCCTCTATGATGGAAATAAGAGATCAGATGGCATTAAAGCATAACCTTCATGAAATATGAGATGCAAATACAGTCATGTTAAAGTTTGAATGCTAATGCTAGCGATCTAATGCTAGTGCAAATATATGGTCATTTTCATACTGTATGTGTCCTCTATGATGGAAATAAGAGATCAGATGGCATTAAAGCATAACCCTTCATGGGAATATGAGATTAAATGGCATTAAAGCTTAACCCTTCTTGTATATATGCAAATACAGCAATGTTAAAGTTTGAATGCTAATGCTAACTTGCTAATGCTAGCGATCTAATGCTAGTGCTAATATCTGGTCATTTTCATACTGTATGTGTCCTCTAGATGGAAATAAGAGATCAGATGGCATTAAAGCATAACCCTTCATGGGAATATGAGATTAAATGGCATTAAAGCTTAACCCTTCTTGTATATATACAAATACAGCAATGTTAAAGTTTGAATGCTAATGCTAACTTGCTAATGCTAGCGATCTAATGCTAGTGCTAATATCTGGTCATTTTCATACTGTATGTGTCCTCTATGATGGAAATAAGAGATCAGATGGCATTAAAGCATAACCCTTCATGGGAATATGAGATTAAATGGCATTAAAGCTTAACCCTTCTTGTATATATGCAAATACAGCAATGTTAAAGTTTGAATGCTAATGCTAACTTGCTAATGCTAGCGATCTAATGCTAGTGCTAATATCTGGTCATTTTCATACTGTATGTGTCCTCTATGATGGAAATAAGAGATCAGATGGCATTAAAGCATAACCCTTCATGGGAATATGAGATTAAATGGCATTAAAAGCTTAACCCTTCTTGTATATATATGCAAAATACAGCAATGTTAAAGTTTGAATGCTAATGCTAACTTGCTAATGCTAGCGATCTAATGCTAGTGCTAATATCTGGTCATTTTCATACTGTATGTGTCCTCTATGATGGAAATAAGAGATCAGATGGCATTAAAGCATAACCCTTCATGGCAATATGAGATTAAATGGCATTAAAGTTTAACCCTTCTTGTATATATGCAAATACAGCAATGTTAAAGTTTGAATGCTAATGCTAACTTGCTAATGCTAGCGATCTAATGCTAGTGCAAATATCTGGTCATTTTCATACTGTATGTCCTCTATGATGGAAATAAGAGATCAGATGGCATTAAAGCATAACCCTTCATGGGAATATGAGATTAAATGGCATTAAAGCTTAACCCTTCTTGTATATATGCAAATACAGCAATGTTAAAATTTGAATGCTAATGCTAACTTGCTAATGCTAGCGATCTAATGCTAGTGCTAATATCTGGTCATTTTCATACTGTATTTGTCCTCTATGATGGAAATAAGAGATCAGATGGCATTAAAGCATAACCCTTCATGGGAATATGAGATTAAATGGCATTAAAGCTGAACCCTCTTGTATATATGCAAATACAGCAATGTTAAAGTTTGAATGCTAATGCTAACTTGCTAATGCTAGCGATCTAATGCTAGTGCTAATATCTGGTCATTGTCATACTGTATGTGTCCTCTATGATGGAAATAAGAGATCAGATGGCATTAAAGCATAACCCTTCATGGGAATATGAGATTAAATGGCATTAAAGCTTAACCCTTCTTGTATATATGCAAATACAGCAATGTTAAAGTTTGAATGCTAATGCTAACTTGCTAATGCTAGCGATCTAATGCTAGTGCTAATATCTGGTCATTTTCATACTGTATTTGTCCTCTATGATGGAAATAAGAGATCAGATGGCATTAAAAGCATAACCTTCATGGGAATATGATATGAGATTAAATGGCATTAAAGCTTAACCCTTCTTGTATATATGCAAATACAGCAATGTTAAAGTTTGAATGCTAATGTAACTAAATGCTAGTTTGAATGCTAATGCTAACTTGCTAATGCTAGCGATCTAATGCTAAAGTGCTAATATCTGGTCATTTTCATAATACTGTCCTCTATGATGGAAATAAGAGATCAGATGGCATTAAAGCATAACCCTTCATGGGAATATGAGATTAAATGGCATTAAAGCTTAACCCTTCTTGTATATATGCAAATACAGCAATGTTAAAGTTTGAATGCTAATGCTAACTTGCTAATGCTAGCGATCTAATGCTAGTGCTAATATCTGGTCATTTTCATACTGTATGTGTCCTCTATGATGGAAATAAGAGATCAGATGGCATTAAAAGCATAACCCTTCATGGGAATATGAGATTATTAAATGGCATTAAAGCTTAACCCTTCTTGTATATATGCAAATACAGCAATGTTAAAGTTTGAATGCTAATGCTAACTTGCTTGCTAATCTAATGCTAGTGCTAATATCTGGTCATTTTCATACTGCATCCTGTGTCCTCCCTATGATGATTAATAAGCTTAACCCTTCTTGTATATGAAATGGCATTAAAATGCATAACCCTACTCATGTGTCCTCTATGATGGAAATTGGCATTAAATGGAAATATTAAAATGAGCTAACCCTTCTTGTATATATGCAAATACAGCAATGTTAAAGTTTGAATGCTAATGCTAACTTGCTAATGCTAGCGATCTAATGCTAGTGCTAATATCTGGTCATTTTCATACTGTATGTGTCCTCTATGATGGAAATAAGAGATCAGATGGCATTAAAAGCATAACCCTTCATGGGAATATGAGATTAAATGGCATTAAAGCTTAACCCTTCTTGTATATATGCAAATACAGCAATGTTAAAGTTTGAATGCTAATGCTAACTTGCTAATGCTAGCGATCTAATGCTAGTGCTAATATCTGGTCATTGTCATACTGTATGTGTCCTCTATGATGGAAATAAGAGATCAGATGGCATTAAAGCATAACCCTTCATGGGAATATGAGATTAAATGGCATTAAAGCTTAACCCTTCTTGTATATATAAAATACAGCAATGTTAAAGTTTGAATGCTAATGCTAACTTGCTAATGCTAGCGATCTAATGCTAGTGCTAATATCTGGTCATTTTCATACTGTATGTCCTCTATGATGGAAATAAGAGATCAGATGGCATTAAAGCATAACCCTTCATGGGAATATGAGATTAAATGGCATTAAAGCTTAACCCTTCTTGTATATATGCAAATACAGCAATGTTAAAGTTTGAATGCTAATGCTAACTTGCTAATGCTAGCGATCTAATGCTAGTGCTAATATCTGGTCATTTTCATACTGTATGTGTCCTCTATGATGGAAATAAGAGATCAGATGGCATTAAAGCATAACCCTTCATGGGAATATGAGATTAAATGGCATTAAAGCTTAACCCTTCTTGTATATATGCAAATACAGCAATGTTAAAGTTTGAATGCTAATGCTAACTTGCTAATGCTAGCGATCTAATGCTAGTGCTAATATCTGGTCATTTTCATACTGTATGTGTCCTCTATGATGGAAATAAGAGATCAGATGGCATTAAAGCATAACCCTTCATGGGAATATGAGATTAAATGGCATTAAAGCTTAACCCTTCTTGTATATATGCAAATACAGCAATGTTAAAAGTTTGAATGCTAATGCTAACTTGCTAATGCTAGCGATCTAATGCTAGTGCTAATATCTGGTCATTTTCATACTGTATGTGTCCTCTATGATGGAAATAAGAGATCAGATGGCATTAAAGCATAACCCTTCATGGGAATATGAGATTAAATGGCATTAAAGCTTAACCCTTCTTGTATATATGCAAATACAGCAATGTTAAAGTTTGAATGCTAATGCTAACTTGCTAATGCTAGCGATCTAATGCTAGTGCTAATATCTGGTCATTTTCATACTGTATGTGTCCTCTATGATGGAAATAAGAGATCAGATGGCATTAAAGCATAACCCTTCATGGGAATATGAGATTAAATGGCATTAAAGCTTAACCCTTCTTGTATATATGCAAATACAGCAATGTTAAAGTTTGAATGCTAATGCTAACTTGCTAATGCTAGCGATCTAATGCTAGTGCTAATATCTGGTCATTTTCATACTGTATGTGTCCTCTATGATGGAAATAAGAGATCAGATGGCATTAAAGCATAACCCTTCATGGGAATATGAGATTAAATGGCATTAAAGCTTAACCCTTCTTGTATATATGCAAATACAGCAATGTTAAAGTTTGAATGCTAATGCTAACTTGCTAATGCTAGCGATCTAATGCTAGTGCTAATATCTGGTCATTTTCATACTGTATGTGTCCTCTATGATGGAAATAAGAGATCAGATGGCATTAAAGCATAACCCTTCATGGGAATATGAGATTAAATGGCATTAAAAGCTTAACCCTTCTTGTATATATACAAATACAGCAATGTTAAAGTTTGAATGCTAATGCTAACTTGCTAATGCTAGCGATCTAATGCTAGTGCTAATATCTGGTCATTTTCATACTGTATGTGTCCTCTATGATGGAAATAAGAGATCAGATGGCATTAAAGCATAACCCTTCATGGGAATATGAGATTAAATGGCATTAAAGCTTAACCCTTCTTGTATATATGCAAATACAGCAATGTTAAAGTTTGAATGCTAATGCTAACTTGCTAATGCTAGCGATCTAATGCTAGTGCTAATATCTGGTCATTTTCATACTGTATGTGTCCTCTATGATGGAAATAAGAGATCAGATGGCATTAAAGCATAACCCTTCATGGGAATATGAGATTAAATGGCATTAAAGCTTAACCCTTCTTGTATATATACAAATACAGCAATGTTAAAGTTTGAATGCTAATGCTAACTTGCTAATGCTAGCGATCTAATGCTAGTGCAAATATCTGGTCATTTTCATACTGTATGTGTCCTCTATGATGGAAAATAAGAGATCAGATGGCATTAAAGCATAACCCTTCATGGCAATATGAGATTAAATGGCATTAAAAGCTTAACCCTTCTTGTATATATGCAAATACAGCAATGTTAAAGTTTGAATGCTAATGCTAACTTGCTAATGCTAGCGATCTAATGCTAGTGCTAATATCTGGTCATTTTCATACTGTATGTGTCCTCTATGATGGAAATAAGAGATCAGATGGCATTAAAGCATAACCCTTCATGGGAATATGAGATTAAATGGCATTAAAGCTTAACCCTTCTTGTATATATATACAAATACAGCAATGTTAAAGTTTGAATGCTAATGCTAACTTGCTAATGCTAGCGATCTAATGCTAGTGCTAATATCTGGTCATTTTCATACTGTATGTGTCCTCTATGATGGAAATAAGAGATCAGATGGCATTAAAAGCATAACCCTTCATGGCAATATGAGATTAAATGGCATTAAAGCTTAACCCTTCTTGTATATATACAAATACAGCAATGTTAAAGTTTGAATGCTAATGCTAACTTGCTAATGCTAGCGATCTAATGCTAGTGCTAATATCTGGTCATTTTCATACTGTATTTGTCCTCTATGATGGAAATAAGAGATCAGATGGCATTAAAGCATAACCCTTCATGGGAATATGAGATTAAATGGCATTAAAGCTTAACCCTTCTTGTATATATACAAATACAGCAATGTTAAAGTTTGAATGCTAATGCTAACTTGCTAATGCTAGCGATCTAATGCTAGTGCTAATATCTGGTCATTTTCATACTGTATTTGTCCTCTATGATGGAAATAAGAGATCAGATGGCATTAAAGCATAACCCTTCATGGGAATATGAGATTAAATGGCATTAAAGCTTAACCCTTCTTGTATATATGCAAATACAGCAATGTTAAAGTTTGAATGCTAATGCTAACTTGCTAATGCTAGCGATCTAATGCTAGTGCTAATATCTGGTCATTTTCATACTGTATGTGTCCTCTATGATGGAAATAAGAGATCAGATGGCATTAAAGCATAACCCTTCATGGGAATATGAGATTAAATGGCATTAAAAAGCTTAACCCTTCTTGTATATATGCAAATACAGCAATGTTAAAGTTTGAATGCTAATGCTAACTTGCTGATGCTAGCGATCTAATGCTAGTGCTAATATCTGGTCATTTTCATACTGTATGTGTCCTCTTTGATGGAAATAATTGATCATGGCATTTAAGCATAACCCTTCATGTGAATATGAGATTAAATGGCATTAAAGCTAAACCCTTCTTGTATATATGCAAATACAGTAATGTTAAAATGTTTGAATGCTAATGCTAACTTGCTGATGCTAGCGATCTAATGCTAGTGCTAATATCTGTTCATTTTCATACTGTTCGTGTCCTCTATGATGGAAATAAGAGATCAGATGCCATTAAAGCATAACCCTTCATGGGAATATGAGATTAAATGGCATTAAAGCTGAACCCTTCTTGTATATATGCAAATACAGCAATGTTAAAAGTTTGAATGCTAATGCTAACTTGCTAATGCTAGCGATCTAATGCTAGTGCTAATATCTGGTCATTTTCATACTGTATGTGTCCTCATTGATGGAAATAAGAGATCAGATGGCATTAAAGCATAACCCTTCATGGGAATATGAGATTAAATGGCATTAATGCTTAACCCTTCTTGTATATATGCAAATACAGCAATGTTAAAGTTTGAATGCTAATGCTAATTTGCTAATGCTAGCGATCTAATGCTAGTGCTATTATCTGGTCATTTTCATACTGTATGTGTCCTCTATGATGGAAATAAGAGATCAAATGGCATTAAAGCATAACCCTTCATGGGAATATGAGATTAAATGGCATTAAAGCTTAACCCTTCTTGTATATATGCAAATACAGCAATGTTAAAGTTTGAATGCTAATGCTAACTTGCTAATGCTAGCGATCTAATGCTAGTGCTAATATCTGGTCATTGTCATACTGTATGTGTCCTCTATGATGGAAATAAGAGATCAGATGGCATTAAAGCATAACCCTTCATGGCAATATGAGATTAAATGGCATTAAAGTTTAACCCTTCTTGTATATATGCAAATACAGCAATGTTAAAGTTTGAATGCTAATGCTAACTGGCTAATGCTAGCGATCTAATGCTAGTGCAAATATCTGGTCATTTTCATACTGCATGTGTCCTCTATGATGGAAATAAGAGATCAGATGGCATTAAAGCATAACCCTTCATGGGAATATGAGATTAAATGGCATTAAAGCTTTAACCCTTCTTGTATATATGCAAATACAGCAATGTTAAAGTTTGAATGCTAATGCTAACTTGCTAATGCTAGCGATCTAATGCTAGTGCTAATATCTGGTCATTGTCATACTCTATGTGTCCTCTATGATGGAAATAAGAGATCAGATGGCATTAAAGCATAACCCTTCATGGCAATATGAGATTAAATGGCATTAAAGCATAACCCTTCTTCTATAAATTCAAATACAGCAATGTTAAAGTTTGAATGCTAATGCTAACTTGCAAATGCTAGCGATCTAATGCTAGTGCTAATATCTGGTCAATTTCATACTGTACGTGTCCTCTATGATGGAAATAAGAGATCAGATGGCATTAAAGCATAACCCTTCATGGGAATATGAGATTAAATGGCATTTAAGCTGAACCCTTCTTGTATATATGCAAATACAGCAATGTTAAAGTTTAAATGCTAATGCTAACTTGCTGATGCTAGCGATCTAATGCAAGTGCTAATATCTGGTCATTGTCATACTGTATGTGTCCTCTTTGATGGTAATAATTGATCACATGGCATTTAAGCATATCCCTTCATGTGAATATGTGATTAGATGGCATTCAAGCTAAACCCTTCTTGTTTATGCAAATACAGTAATGTTAAAATTTGAATGCTAATGCTAACTTGCTGATGCTAGCGATCTAATGCTAGTGCTAATATCTGTTCATTTTCATACTGTTCGTGTCCTCTATGATGGAAATAAGAGATCAGATGCCTTTAAAGAATAACCTTTCATTGGAATATGAGATTAAATGGCATTAATGCTGAACACTTCTTGTATATATGCAAATACAGCAATTTTAAAGTTTGAATGCTAATTCTAACTTGCTAATGCTAGCGATCTAATGTTAGTGCTAATATCTCGTCATTTTCATACTGTTCATGTCCTCTTTAATGGAAATAATTGATCAGATGCCTTTAAAGCATAACCCTTCTTCGGAATATGAGATTAAATGGCATTAATGCTGAACCCTTCTTGTATATATGCAAATACAGCAATGTTAAAGTTTGAATGCTAATGCTAATTTGCTAATGCTAGCGATCTAATGCTAGTGCTAATATCTGGTCATTTTCATACTGTACGTGTCCTCTATGATGGAAATAAGAGATCAAATGGCATTAAAGCATAACCCTTCATGGGAATATGAGATTAAATGGCATTAAAGCTTAACCCTTCTTGTATATATGCAAATACAGCAATGTTAAAGTTTGAATGCTAATGCTAACTTGCTAATCTTGGCGATCTAATGCTAGTGCTAATATCTGGTCATTGTCCTACTGTACAAGTCCTCTATGATGGAAATAAGAGATCAGATGGCATTAAAGCATAACCCTTCATGGGAATATGAGATTAAATGGCATTAAAGCTTAACCCTTCTTGTATATATGCAAATACAGCAATGTTAAAGTTTGAATGCTAATGCTAACTTGCTAATGCTAGCGATCTAATGCTAGTGCAAATATCTGGTCATTGTCATACTCTATGTGTCCTCTATGATGGAAATAAGAGATCAAATGGCATTAAAGCATAACCCTTCATGGGAATATGAGATTAAATGGCATTAAAGCTTAACCTTCTTGTATATATATAAATACAGCAATGTTAAAAGTTTGAATGCTAATGCTAACTTGCTAATGCTAGCGATCTAATGCTAGTGCTAATATCTGGTCATTTTCATATTGTATGTGTCCTCTATGATGGAAATAAGAGATCAGATGGCATTAAAGCATAACCCTTCATGGGAAATATGAGATTAAATGGCATTAAAAGCTTAACCCTTCTTGTATATATATGCAAATACAGCAATGTTAAAGTTTGAATGCTAATGCTAACTTGCTAATGCTAGCGATCTAATGCTAGTGCTAATATCTGGTCATTGTCATCCTGTATGTGTCCTCTAGATGGAAATAAGAGATCAGATGTCATTAAAGCATAACACTTCATGGCAATTTGAGATTTAATGGCATTAAAAGCTTAACCATTCTTGTATATATACAAATACAGCAATGTTAAAGTTTGAATGCTAATGCTAACTTGCTAATGCTAGCGATCTAATGCTAGTGCTAATATCTGGTCATTGTCATCCTGTATGTGTCCTCTAGGATGGAAATAAGAGATCAGATGGCATTAAAGCATAACCCTTCTGGCAATATGAGATTAAATTGCATTAAAAGCTTAACCATTCTTGTATATATACAAATACAGCAATGTTAAAGTTTGAATGCTAATGCTAACTTGCTAATGCTAGCGATCTAATGCTAGTGCTAATATCTGGTCATTTTCATACTGTATGTGTCCTCTATGATGGAAATAAGAGATCAGATGGCATTAAAGCATAACCCTTCATGGGAATATGAGATTAAATGGCATTAAAAGCTTAACCCTTCTTGTATATATACAAATACAGCAATGTTAAAATTTGAATGCTAATGCTAACTTGCTAATGCTAGCGATCTAATGCTAGTGCTAATATCTGGTCATTTTCATACTGTATGTGTCCTCTATAATGGAAATAAGAGATCAGATGCCATTAAAGCATAACCCTTCATGGGAATATGAGATTAAATGGCATTAAAAGCTTAACCCTTCTTGTATATATGCAAATACAGCAATGTTAAAGTTTGAATGCTAATGCTAACTTGCTAATGCTAGCGATCTAATGCTAGTGCTAATATCTGGTCATTTTCATACTGTATGTGTCCTCTATGATGGAAATAAGAGATCAGATGGCATTAAAGCATAACCCTTCATGGGAATATGAGATTAAATGGCATTAAAGCTTAACCCTTCTTGTATATATGCAAATACAGCAATGTTAAAGTTTGAATGCTAATGCTAACTTGCTAATGCTAGCGATCTAATGCTAGTGCTAATATCTGGTCATTTTCATACTGTATGTGTCTTCTATGATGGAAATAAGAGATCAGATGGCATTAAAGCATAACCCTTCATGGCAATATGAGATTAAATGGCATTAAAAACTTAACCCTTCTTGTATATATACAAATACAGCAATGTTAAAGTTTGAATGCTAATGCTAACTTGCTAATGCTAGCGATCTAATGCTAGTGCTAATATCTGGTCATTTTCATAGTGTATGTGTCCTCTTTGATGGTAATAATTGATCAGATGGCATTAAAGCATATCCCTTCATGGAAATATGAGATTAGATGGCATTAAAGCTTAACCCTTCTTGTTTATGCAAATACAGCAATGTTAAAGCTAATGTAACTTGCTGATGCTAGCAATCTTGCTAATGCTAATATCTGGTCATTTTCATACTGTTCATGTTTCCTCTTTGATGGAAATAATGATCAGATGCCTTTAAAGCATAACCCTTCAATGTATGAGATTAAATGGCATTAATAGAAAATCCTTCTTGTATATATGCAAATACAGCAATATTAAAGTTTGAATGCTATTGTTGCTAATTCTAGCGATCTAATGCTAGTGCTAATATTTGGTCATTTCATACTGTATGTGTTCTCTATGATGGAAATAAGAGATCAGATGGCATTAAAGCATAACCCTTCATGGGAATATGAGATTAAATGGCATTAAAAGCTAACCCTTCTTGTATATATGCAAATACAGCAATGTTAAAGTTTGAATGCTAATGCTAACTTGCTAATGCTAGCGATCTAATGCTAGTGCTAATATCTGGTCATTGTCATACTGTACATGTCCTATGATGGAAATAAGAGATCAGATGGCATTTAAGCATAACCCTTCATGGAATATGAGATTAGATGGCATTAAAGCTTAACCCTTCTTGTATATATGCAAATACATCAATGTTAAAGTTTGAATGATAATGCTAACTTGCTAATGCTAGCGATCTAATGCTAGTGCTAATATCTGGTCATTGTCATACTGTATGTGTCCTCTATGATGGAAATAAGAGATCAGATGGCATTAAAGCATAACCCTTCATGGGAATATGAGATTAAATGGCATTAAAGCTGAACCCTTCTTGTATATATGCAAATACAGCAATGTTAAAGTTTGAATGCTAATGCTAACTTGCTAATGCTAGCGATCTAATGCTAGTGCTAATATCTGGTCATTTTCATACTGTATGTGTCCTCTATGATGGAAATAAGAGATCAGATGGCATTAAAGCATAACCCTTCATGGGAATATGAGATTAAATGGCATTAAAGCTTAACCCTTCTTGTATATATGCAAATACAGCAATGTTAAAAGTTTGAATGCTAATGCTAACTTGCTAATGCTAGCTAATCTAATGCTAGTGCTAATATCTGGTCATTGTCATACTGTATGTGTCCTCTATGATGGAAATAAGATATATGATCAGATGTTATTAAAGCATAACCCTTCATGGGAATATGAGATTAAATGGCATTAAAATTGCTTTAACCCTTCTTGTATATATGCAAATACAGCAATGTTAAAGTTTGAATGCTAATGCTAACTTGCTAATGCTAGCGATCTAATGCTAGTGCTAATATCTGGTCATTTTCATACTGTTCGTGTCCTCTATGATGGAAATAAGAGATCAGATGGCATTAAAAGCATAACCCTTCATGGAATATGAGATTAAATGGCATTAAAGCTTAACCCTTCTTGTATATATACAAATACAGCAATGTTAAAATTTGAATGCTAATGCTAACTTGCTAATGCTAGCGATCTAATGCTAGTGCAAATATCTGGTCATTTTCATACTGTATGTGTCCTCTATGATGGAAATAAGAGATCAGATGGCATTAAAGCATAACCCTTCATGGGAATATGAGATTAAATGGCATTAAAAGCTTTACCCTTCTTGTATATATGCAAATACAGCAATGTTAAAGTTTGAATGCTAATGCTAACTCGCTAATGCTAGCGATCTAATGCTAGTGCTAATATCTGGTCATTTTCATACTGTACGTGCCCTCTATGATGGAAATAAGAGATCACATGGCATTAAAGCATAACCCTTCATGGGAATATGAGATTAGATGCCATTCAAGCTTAAACCTTCTTGTAAATATGCAAATACAGCAATGTAAAAGTTTGAATGCTAATTCTAACTTGCTAATGCAAGCGATCTAATGCTAGTGCTAATATCTGGTTATTGTCATACTGTATGTGTCCTCTATGATTGAAATAAGAGATCAGATGGCATTAAAGCATAACCCTTCATGGCAATATGAGACTAAATGTCATTAAAGCTTAACCCTTCTTGTATAAATTCAAATACAGCAATGTTAAAGTTTGAATGCTAATGCTAACTTGCTAATGCTAGCGATCTAATGCTAGTGCTAATATCTGGTCATTTTCATACTGTATTTGTCCTCTATGATGGAAATAAGAATCAGATGGCATTAAAGCATAACACTTCATGTGAATATGTGATTAGATGGCATTAAAGCTTAACCCTTCTTGTTTATGCAAATTCAGAAATGGTAAAATTTGAATGCTAATGCTAACTTGCTGATGCTAGCAATCTAATGCTAGTGCTAATATCTGTTCATTTTCATACTGTTCGTGTCCTCTATGATGGAAATAAGAGATCAGATGCCTTTAAAGAATAACCTTTCATGGGAATATGAGATTAAATGGCATTAAAATTAACCCTTCTTGTATATATGCAAATACAGCAATGTTAAAGTTTGAATGCTAATGCTAACTTGCTAATGCTAGCGATCTAATGCTAGTGCTAATATCTCGTCATTTTCATACTGTTCGTGTCCTCTTCAATGGAAATAATAGATCAGATGCCTTTAAAGCATAACCCTTCATGGGAATATGAGATTAAATGGCATTAATGCTGAACCCTTCTTGTATATATGCAAATACAGCAATGTTAAAGTTTGAATGCTAATGCTAACTTGCTAATGCTAGCGATCTAATGCTAGTGCTAATATCTGGTCATTTTCATACTGTACGTGTTCTCTATGATGGAAATAGGAGATCAGATGGCATTTAAGCATAACCCTTCATGGGAATATGAGATTAAATGGCATTAAAGCTTAACCCTTCTTGTATATATTCAAATACAGCAATGTTAAAGTTTGAATGCTAATGCTAACTTGCTAAAGCTAGCGATCTAATGCTAGTGCTAATATCTGGTCATTGTCCTACTGTACATGTCCTCTTTGATGGTAATAATTGATCAGATGGCATTTAAGCATATCCCTTCATGTGAATATGTGATAAGATGGCATTAGCGCTTAACCCTTCTTGTATATATGCAAATATAGCAATGTTAAAATTTGATTGCTAATGCTAACTTGCTGATGCTAGCGATCTAATGCAAGTGCTAATATCTGGTCATTGTCATACTGTATGTGTCCTCTTTGATGGTAATAATTGATCACATGGCATTTAAGCATATCCCTTCATGTGAATATGTGATTATATGGCATTAAAGCTAAACCCTTCTTGTTTATGCAAATACAGTAATGTTAAAATTTGAATGCAAATGCTAACTTGCTGATGCTAGCGATCTAATGCTAGTTCTAATATCTGTTCATTTTCATACTGTTCGTGTCCTCTATGATGGAAATAAGAGATCAGATGCCTTTAAAGAATAACCTTTCATGGGAATATGAGATTAAATGGCATTAATGCTGAACACTTCTTGTATATTTGCAAATACAGCAATGTTAAAGTTTGAATGCTAATGCTAACTTGCTAATGCTAGCGATCTAATGCTAGTGCTAATATCTCTCATTTTTCATTTTTCATAAAGTTCAGATGTCCTCTTTAAATGGAAAAATTGAATAGATCAGATGCCTTTAAAAGATCTAATGCTAACCCTTCATGGAAATATGAGATTAAATTGCATTAATGCTGAACACTTCTTGTATATTTGCAAAAACAGCAATGTTAAAGTTTGAATGCTAATGCTAACTTGCTAATGCTAGCGATCTAATGCTAGTGCTAATATCTGGTCATTTTCATACTGTAGATCGTGTCTCTATGATGGAAATAAGAGATCAGATGGCATTTAAAGCATAACCCTTCATGGGAATATGAGATTAAATCGCATTAAAGCTTAACCCTTTTTTTATATATGCAAATACAGCAATGTTAAAGTTTGAATGCTAATGCTAACTTGCTAAAGCTAGCGATCTAATGCTGGTGCTACTATCTGGTCATTGTCCTACTGTACAAGTCCTCTTTGATGGTAATAATTGATCAGATGGCATTAAAGCATATCCCTTCATGTGGATATGTGATTAGATGGCATTAAAGCTTAACCCTTCTTGTATATATGCAAATATAGCAATGTTAAAGTTTGAATGCTAATGCTAACTTGCTAATGCTAGCGATCTAATGCTAGTGCTAATATCTGGTCATTGTCATCCTGTATGTGTCCTCGAGGATGGAAATAAGAGATCAGATGGCATTAAAGCATAACCCATCATGGCAATATGAGATTAAATTGCATTAAATGCTTAACCCTTCTTGTTTATATACAAATACAGCAATGTTAAAGTTTGAATGCTAATGCTAACTTGCTAATGCTAGCGATCTAATGCTAGTGCAAATATATGGTCATTTTCATACTATATGTGTCCTTTATGATGGAAATAAGAGATCAGATGCCATTAAAGCATAACCCTTCATGGGAATATGAGATTAAATGGCATTAAAGCTTAACCCTTCTTGTATATATGCAAATACAGCAATGTTAAAGTTTGAATGCTAATGCTAATTTGCTAATGCTAGCGATCTAATGCTAGTGCAAATAAATGGCCATTTTCATATTGTGTGTGTCTTCTATGATGGAAATAAGAGATCAGATGGCATTAAAGCATAACCCTTCATGGGAATATGAGATTAAATGGCATTAAAGCTTAACCCTTTTTCTATATATGCAAATACAGCAATGTTAAAGTTTGAATGCTGATGCTAACTTGCTAATGCTAGCGATCTAATGCTAGTGCTAATATCTGGTCATTGTCATCCTGTATGTGTCCTGTTGATGGAAATAAAAGATCAGATGTCATTAAAGCATAACACTTCATGGCAATATGAGATTAAATGGCATTGAGGCTTAACCCTTCTTGTATATATACAAATACAGCAATATTAAAGTTTGAATGCTAATGCTAACTTGCTAATGCTAGCGATCTAATGCTAGTGCTAATATCTTGTCATTTTCATACTGTAATTGTCCTCTATGATGGAAATATGAGATCAGATGGCATTAAATCATAACCCTTCATGGGAATATGAGATTAAATGGCATTCAAGCTTAGCCCTTCTTGTATATATCCAAATACAGCAATGTTAAAATTTGAATGCTAATGCTAACTTGCTAATGCTTGCGATCTAATGCTAGTGCAAATATATGGTCATTTTCATACTGTATGTGTCCTCTATGATGGAAATAAGAGATCAGATGGCATTAAAGCATAACCCTTCATGGGAATATGAGATTAAAGGCCATTAAAGCTTAACCCTTCTTGTACATATGCAAATATAGCAATGTTAAAGTTTGAATGCTAATGCTAGCGATCTAATGCTAGTGCTAATATCTGGTCATTGTAATACTGTATCTGTCCTCTATGATGGAAATAAGAGATCAGATGGCATTAAAGCATAACAATTCATGGCAATATGAGATTAAATGGCATTAAAGCTTAACCCTTCTTGTATATATGCAAATACAGCAATGTTAAAGTTTGAATGCTAAAGCTAACTTGGTAATTCTAGCGATCTAATGCTAATGCTAATATCTGGTCATTTTCATATTATACGTGTCCTCTATGATGGAAATAAGAGATCAGATGGCATTAAAGCATTACCCTTCATGGCAAAATGAGATTCAATGGCATTAAAGCTTAACCCTTCTTGTATATATACAAATACAGCAATATTAAAGTTTGAATGCTAATGTTAACTTGCTAATGCTAACGTTCTAATGCTAGTGCTAATATCTTGCTATTTTCATACCGTACGTGTCCTCTATGATGGAAATAAGAGATCACATGCCATCAAAGCATAACCCTTCATGGGAATATGAGATTAGATGGCATTAAAGCTTAACCCTTCTTGTAAATATGCAAATACTGTAATGTTAAAGTTTGAATGATAATGCTAGCGATCTAATGTAGTGCTAATATCTGGTCAATGTCATACTTTATGTGTCCTTTATGATGGACATAAGAGATCAGATGGCAATAAAGCATAACCCTTCATGGGAATATGAGATTAAATGGCATTAAAGCTTAACCCTTCTTGTATATATGCAAATAAAGCAATGTTAAAGTTTGAATGCTCATGCAAACGTGCTAATGCTAGCGATCTAATGCTAGTGCTAATATCTGGTCATTTTCATACTGTACGTGTCCTCGATGATGGAAATAAGAGATCAGATGGCATTGAAGCATAACCCTTCATGGGAATATGAGATAAAATGGCATTAAAGCTAAAACCTTCTTGTACATATGCAAATACAGCAATGTTAAAGTTTGAATGCTTATGCTAACTTGCTAATGCTAGCGATCTAATACTAGTGCTAATATCTGGTCATTGTCATACTGTACGTGTCCTCTATTATGGTAATAATTGATCACATGGCATTTAAGCATATCCCTTCATGGGAATATGTGATTAGATGGCATTAAAGTTCACCCTTCTTGTATATATGCAAATACAGCAATGTTAATGTTTGAATGCTAATGGTAACTTGCTAATGCAAGCGATCAAATGCTAGTGCTAATATCTGGTCATTGTCATACTGCATGTGTCCTCGATGATGGAAATAAGAGATCAGATGGCATTGAAGCATAACCCTTCATGGGAATATGAGATTAAATGGCATTAAAGCTAAACCCTTCTTGTACATATGCAAATACAGCAATGTTAAAGTTTGAATGCTAATGCTAACTTGATAATGCTCACGATCTAATGCTAGTGCTAATATCTTGTTATTTTCATTCTCCACGTGTCCTCTATGATGGAAATCAGAGATCGCATGGCATCAAAGCATAACCCTTCATGGGAATATGAGATTAGATGGCATTAAAGCTTAACCCTTCTTGTAAATATGCAAATACTGTCATGTTAAAGTTTGAATGATAATGCTAGCGATCTAATGCTAGTGCTAATATCTGGTCATTGTCATACTTTATGTGTCCTTTATGATGGACATAAGAGATCAGATGGCAATAAAGCATAACCCTTCATGGCAATATCAGATTAAATGGCATTAAAGCTTAACGCTTCTTGTATATATGCAAATACAGCTATGTTAAAGTTTGAATGCTAATTCAAACGTGCTAATGCTAGCGATCTAATGCTAGTGCTAATATCTGGTCATTTTCATGCTGTACGTGTCCTCGATGAAGGAAATAAGAGATCAGATGGCATTGAGCATAACCATTCATGGGAATATGAGATTAAATGGCATTAAAGCTAAACCCTTCTTGTACATATGCAAATACAGCAATGTTAAAGTTTGAATGCTGATGCTAACTTGCTAATGCAAGCGATCTAATGCTAGTGCTAATATCTGGTTGTTTTCATACTCTTCGTGTCCTCTATGATGGAAATAAGAGATCAGATGCCTTTAAAGCATAACCCTTCATGGGAATATGAGATTAAATGGCATTTAAGCTTAACCCTTCTAGTTTACATGCAAATACAGCAATGTTAAAGTTTGAATGCTAATGCCAACTTTCCAATGCTAGCGACCTAATGCTAGTGCTAATATCTGGTCATTGTCATTCTGTATGTGTCCTCTATGATGGAAATAAGAGATCAGATGGCATTAAAGCATAACCCATCATGGGAATATGAGATTAAATGGCATTAAAGCTTAACCCTTCTTGTACATATGCAAATACAGCAATGATAAAGTTTGAATGCTAATGCTAGCGATCTAATGCTTGTGCTAATATCTGATCATTGTCATACTGTATGTGTCCTCTATGATGGAAATAAGATATCAGATGGCATCAAAGCATAACCCTTCATGGGAATATGAGATTAGATGGAATTAAAGCTTAACCCTTCTTGTATACATGCAAATACAGCAATGTTAAAGTTTGAATGCTAATGCTAGCGATCTAATGCTAGTGCTACTATCTGGTCATTGTCATACTGTATGTGTCCTCTATGATGGAAATAAGAGATCAGAAGGCATTAAAGCATAACCCTTCATGGCAATATGAGATTAAATGGCATTAAAAAGCAACCCTTCTTGTATATATGCAAATACAGCAATGTTAAAGTTTGAATGCTAATGCTAACTTGCTAATTCTAGCGATCTAATGCTAATGCTAATATCTGGTCATTTTTATATTATACTTGTCCTCTATGATGGAAATAAGAGATCAGATGCCATTAAAGCATAACCCTTCATGGGAATATGAGATTAAATGTCATTAAAGCTTAAGCCTTCTTGTATAAAAGCAAATACAGCAATGTTAAAGTTTGAATCCTAATGCTAACTTGCTAATGCTAGCGATCTAATGCTAGTGCTAATATCTGGTCATTTTCATACTGTTCTTGTCCTCTTTAATGGAAATAAAAGATCAGATGCCTTTAAAAGCATATCCTTCATGGGAATATGAGATTAAATGGCATAAAAAGCTGAACCTTTCTTCTATATATGCAAAAACAGCAATGTTAAAGTTTGAATGCTAATGCTAAATTGCTAATGCTTGCGATCTATTGCTAGTGCGAATATCTGGTTATATTCATACTGTACATGTCCTCTATGATGGGAATAAGAGATCAGATGGCATTAAAGCATAACCCTTCATGGGAATATGAGATTAAATGGCATTAAAGCAACCCTTCTTGTATATATGCAAATACTGTCATGTTAAAGTTTGAATGATAATGCTAGCGATCTAATGCTAGTGCTAATATCTGGTCATTGTCATACTTTATGCTCCTTTATTATATAAGAGATCATATGGTCATTTCATGGCAATATAGGATTAAATGGCATTAAAGCTTAACCCTTCTTGTATATATGCAAATACAGCAATTTAAAGTTTGAATGTAATGCTAGCGATCTAATGCTAATGCTATTATGGACATAACATCATATGGCAATAAAAGCAAAATTCATGGCAATATAGGATTAAAATAATACACGAATATAATGATTAAATGGCAATGCTAAGATCTGGTCATTTTTCAGATGGCATCACCGATGATATAAGCCTTCAGATGGGAATATGTTCAAATATGAGATTAAATGGCATTAAAGCTTAACCCTCTATATATGCAAATACAGCAATGTTAAAGTTTGAATGCTAATTCTAACTTGCTAATGCTAGTGGTCTAATGCTTTTGCTAATATCTGGTCATTGTCATGTTTTATGAGTCCTTTATGATGGAAATACGAGATCAGATGGCATTAAAGCATAACCCTTCATGGCAATATGAGTTTAAATGCCATTAAAGCTTAAACCTTCTTTCTAAATTCAAATACAGCAATGTTAAAGTTTGAATGCTAATGCTAATTTGCTAATGCTAGGGATCTAATGCTAGTGCTAATATCTGGTCATTTTCATACTATACTTGTCCTCTATGATGGAAATAAGAGATCAGATGCCATTAAAGCATAACCATTCATGGAAATATGAGATTAAATGGCATTAAAGCTTAACCCTTCTTGTACATATTCAAATAAAGCAATGTTAAAGTTTGAATGCTAATGCTAACTTGCTAATGCTAGCGATCTAATGCTAGTGCTAATATCTGGTCATTTTTATACTGTACATGTCCTCTATGATAGAAATAAGAGAACAGATGCCTTTAAAGCATAACCCTTCATGGGAATATGAGATTAAATGGCATTAAAGCTTAACCCTTCTTGTATAAATTCAAATACAGCAATATTTAAGTTTGAATGCTAATGCCAACTTGCTAATGATAGCGATTTAATGCTAGTGCTAATATCTGGTCATTTTCATACTGTACGTGTCCTCTATGATGGAAATAAGAGATCAGATGCCATTAAAGCATAACCCTTCATGGCATTAGGAGATTAAATGGCATTAAAGCTTAAACCTTCTTGTATAAATTCAAATACAGCAATGTTAAAGTTTGAATGCTAATGCTAATTTGATAATGCTAGCGATCTAATGCTAGTGCTAATATCTGGTCATTTTCATACTATACTTGTCCTCTATGATGGAAATAAGAGATCAGATGCCATTAAAGCATAACCCTTCATGGGAATATGAGATTAAATGGCATTAAAGCTTAACTCTTCTTGTACATATGCAAATACAGCAATGTTAAAGTTTGAATGCTAATGCTAGCGATCTAATGCTAGTGCTAATATCTGATCATTGTCATATTGTATGTGTCCTCTATGATGGAAATAAGAGATCAGATGGCATTAAAGCATAACCCTTCATGAGAATATGAGATTAGATGGCATTAAAGCTTAACCCTTCTTGTATACATGTTAATACAGCAATGTTAAAGTTTGAATGCTAATGCTAGCGATCTAATGCTAGTGCTAATACCTGGTCATTGTCATACTGTATGTGTCCTCTATGATGGAAATAACAGATCAGATGGCATTAAAGCATAACCCTTCATGGCAATATGAGATTAAATGGCATTAAAGCTTCACTCTTCTTGTATATATGCAAATACAGCAATGTTAATGTTTGAATTCTAATGCTAACTTGCTAATGCCAGCGATTTAATGTTAGTGCTAATATCTGGTCATTGTCATACTGTATGTGTCCTCTATGATGGAAATAAGAGATCAGATGGCATTAAAGCATAACCCTTCATGGGAATATGAGATTAGTTGCCATTAAAGCTTAACCCTTCTTGTAAATATGCAAATACTGTCATGTTAAAGTTTGAATGTTTATGCTAGCGATCTAATGCTAGTGCTAATATCTGGTCGTTTTCATACTCTTCGTGTTCTCTATGATGGAAATAAGAGATCAGATGCCTTTAAAGCATAACCCTTCATGGGAATATGAGATTAAATGGCATTTCAGCTTAACCGTACTAGTATACATGCAAATACAGCAATGTTAAAGTTTGAATGCTAATGCTAACTTGCCAATGCTAGCGATCTAATGCTAGTGCTAATATCTGGTCATTGTCATACTGTATGTGTCCTCTATGATGGAAATAAGAGATCAGATGGCATTAAAGCATAACAATTCATGGCAATATGAGATTAAATGGCATTAAAGCTTAACCCTTCTTGTATATATGCAAATACAGCAATGTTAAAGTTTGAATGCTAAAGCTAACTTGCTAATTCTAGCGATCTAATGCTAATGCTAATATCAGGTCATTTTCATATTATACGTGTCCTCTATGATGGAAATAAGAGATCAGATGGCATTAAAGCATAACCCTTCATGGGAATATGAGATTAAATGTCATTAAAGCTTAAACCTTCTTGTATAAAAGCAAATATAGCAATGTTAAAGTTTAAATGCTAATGCTAACTTGCTAATGCTAGCGATCTAATGCTAGTGCTAATATCTGGTCATTTTCATACAGTTCTTGTCCTCTTTAATGGAATTAAAAGATCAGATGCGTTTAAAGCATAACCTTTCATGGGAATATGAGATTAAATGGCATTAGTGCTGCACCTTTCTTGTATATATGCAAATACAGCATTGTTAAACTTTGAATGCTAATGCTAAATTGCTAATGCTAGCGATTTAATGTGAGTGCTAATATCTGGTCATTTTCATGCTGTATGTGTGCTCTATGATGGAAATAAGTGATCACATGTCATTGAAGCATAACCATTCATGGGAATATGAGATTAAATGGCATTAAAGCTTAACTCTTCTTGTATATATGCAAATACAGCAATGTTAAAGTTTGAATGCTAATGCTAACTTGCTAATGCTAGCAATCTAATACTAGTGCTAATATCTGGTCATTGTCATACTGTACGTGTCCTCTTTGATGGTAATAATTGATCACATGGCATTTAAGCATATCCATTCATGGGAATATGTGATTAGATGGCATTTAAGCTTCACCCTTCTTGTATATATGCAAATACAGCAATGTTAATGTTTGAATGCTAATGCTAACTTGCTAATGCTAGCGATTTAATGTTAGTGCTAATATCTGGTCATTTTCATGCTGTACGTGTCCTCTATGATGGAAATAAGAGATCACATGTCATTGAAGCATAACCATTCATGGGAATATGAGATTAGATGGCATTAAAGCTTAACCCTTTTTGTAAATATGCAAATACAGTAATGTTAAAGTTTGAATGCTAATGCTAGCGATCTAATGCTAGTACTAATATCTGGTCATTGTCATACTGTATGTGTCCTCTATGATGGATATAAGAGATCAGATGTCATTAAAGCATAACCCTTCATGGCTATATGAGATTCAATGGCATTAAACCTTAACCCTTCTTGTATATATACAAATACAGCAATGTTAAAGTTTGAATGCTAATGCTAATTTGCTAATGCTAGGGATCTAATGCTAGTGCTAATATATGCTCATTTTCATACTATACTTGTCCTCTATGATGGAAATAAGAGATCAGATGCCATTAAAGCATAACCCTTCATGGAAATATGAGATTAAATGGCATTAAAGCTTAACCCTTCTTATACATATTCAAATTAAGCAATGTTAAAGTTTGAATGCTAATGCTAACTTGCTAATGCTAGCGATCTAATGCTAGTGCTAATATCTGGTCATTTTCATACTGTACATGTCCTCTATGATAGAAATAAGAGATCAGATGCCTTTAAAGCATAACCCTTCATGGGAATATGAGATTAAATGGCATTAAAGCTTAACCCTTCTTGTATAAATTCAAATACAGCAATATTAAAGTTTGAATGCTAATGCCAACTTGCTAATGATAGCGATTTAATGCTAGTGCTAATATCTGGTCATTTTCATACTGTACGTGTCCTCTATGATGGAAATAAGAGATCAGATGGCATTAAAGCATAACCCTTCATGGGAATATGAGATTAGATGCCATGAAAGCTGAACCCTTCTTGTACATATGCAAATACAGCAATGTTAAATTTTGAATGCTAATGCTAACTTGCTAATGCTAGCGATCTAATGCTAGTGCTAATATCTGGTCCTTTTCATACTGTTTGTGTCTTCTATGATGGAAATAAGAGATCAGATGGCATTAAAGCATAACCCTTCATGGCAATATGAGATTAAATGGCATTAAAGTTTAACCTTTCTTGTACATATGCAAATACAGCAATGTGAAAGTTTGAATGCTAATGCTAACTTGCTAATGCTAGCGATTTAATGCTAGTGCTAATATCTGGTCATTGTCATATTGTTTGTTTCCTCTATGATGGAAATAAGAGATCAGATGGCATAGAAGAATAACCCTTCATGGGAATATGAGATTAAATGGCATTAAAGCTTAACCCTTCTTGTAAATATGCAAATACAGTCATGTTGAAGTTTGAATGCTAATGCTAGCGATCTAATGCTATTGCTAATATCTGGTCATTTTCATACTGTACGTGTCCTCTATGATGGAAATAAGAGATCAGATGGCATTAAACCATAACCCTTCATGGGAATATGAGACTAAATGCCATTAAAGCTTAACCCTTCTGGTATATATGCAAATACAGCAATGTTAAAGTTTGAATGCTAATTCTAACTTGCTAATGCTAGCGATCTAATGCTAGTGCTAATATCTGGTCATTTTCATTCTATACTTGTCGTCTATGATGGAAATAAGAGATCAGATGCCATTAAAAACATAACCCTTCATGGGAATATGAGACTAAATGGCATTAAAGCTTAACCCTTCTTGTATAAATTCAAATACAGCAATATTTAAGTTTGAATACTAATGCCAACTTTCTAATGATAGCGATTTAATGCTAGTGCTAATATCTGGTCATTTTCATACTGTACGTGTCCTCTATGATGGAAATAAGAGATCAGATGCCATTTAAGCATAACCCTTCATGGGAATATGAGATTAGATGGCATGAAAGCTTAACCCTTCTTGTAAATATGCAAATACAGTCATGTTAAATTTTGAATGCTAATGCTAGCGATCTAATGCTAGTGCTAATATCTGGTCATATTCATACTGTGCGTGTGCTCTATGATGGAAATAAGAGATGAGATGGCATTAAAGCATAACCCTTCATGGGAATATGAGATTAAATGGCATTAAAGCTTAACCCTTTTGGTAAATATGCAAATACAGCAATGTTAAAGTTTGAATGCTAATGCTAACTTTCTAATGCTAGCGATCTAATGCTAGTGCTAATATCTGGTCATTTTCATACTGTACATGTCCTCTATAATGTAAATAAGAGATCAGATGGCATTGAACCATATCACTTCATGGGAATATGAGATTAAATGGCAATAAAGCTTAACCCTTCATTTACATATGCAAATACAGCAATGTTAAAAAGTTTGAATGCTAATGCTAACTTGCTAATGCTTGCGATCTAATGCTAGTGCTAATATCTGGTCATTTTCATACTGTTCGTGTCCTCTATGATGGAAATAAGAGATCAGATGACTTTAAAGCATAACCCTTCATGGCAATATGAGATTAAATGGTATTAAAGCTTAACCTTTCTTGCACATATGCAAATACAGCAATGTTAAAGTTTGAATGCTAATGCTAACTTGCTAATGCTAGCGATATAATGCTAGTGCTAATATCTGGTCCTTTTCATCCTGTTTGTGTCCTCTATGATGGAAATAAGAGATCAGATGCCTTTAAAAACATAACCCTTCATGGGAATATGAGATTAAATGGCATTAAAGCTTAACCCTTCTGGTATATATGCAAATACAGCAATGTTAAAGTTTGAATTCTAATGCTAACTTTCTAATGCTAGCGATCTAATGCTAGTGCAAATATCTGGTCATTGTCAAATAGTATGTGTCCTCTATGATGGAAATAATAGATCAGATGGCATAGAAGCATAACCCTTCAAGGGAATATGAGATTAAAATGGCATTAAAGCTTAACCCTTCTTGTACATATGCAAATACAGCAATGTTAAATTTTGAATGCTAATGCTAACTTGCTAATGCTAGCGATCTAATGCTAGTGCTAATATCTGGTCCTTTTCATATTGTTTTGTGTCTATATGATGGAAATAAGAGATCAGATGCCTTTAAAAGCATAACCCTTCATTAGAATATGAGATTAAATGGCATTAAAGCAACCCTTCAGTATATATGCAAATACAGCAATGTTAAAGTTTGAATGCTTATGCTAACTTGCTAATGCTAGCGATCTAATGCTAGTGCTAATATATGGTCATTTTCATACTGTTTGTGTCCTCTATGATGGAGATAAGAGATGAGATGCCTTTAAAGCATAACCTTTCATGGGAATATGAGATTAAATGGCATAAAAGCTTAACCCTTCGAGTATATATGCAAATACAGCAATGTTAAAGTTTGAATGCTAATGCTAACTTGCTAATGCTAGCGGTCTAATGCTAGTGCTAATATCTGGTCATTGTCATATTGTATGTGTCCTCTCTGATGGAAATAAGAGATCAGATGGCATTAAAGCATAACCCTTCATGGCAATATGAGATTAAATGGCATTAAAGCTTAACTTTTCTTTTACATATGCAAATACAGCAATGTTAAAGTTTGAATGCTAATGCTAACTTGCTAATGCTAGCGATTTAATGCTAGTGCTAATATCTGGTCATTGTCATATTGTTTGTTTCCTCTATGATGGAAATAAGAGATCAGATGGCATAGAAGAATAACCGTTCATGGGAATATGAGATTAAATGGCATTAAAGCTTAACCCTTCTTGTAAATATGCAAATACAGTCATGTTAAAGTTTGAATGCTAATGCTAGCTATCTAATGCTAGTGCTAATATCTGGTCCTTTTCATACTGTTTGTGTCCTCTATGATGGAAATAAGAGATCAGATGCCATTAAAGCATAACCCTTCATGGGAATATGAGATTAGATGGCATGAAAGCTAAACCCTTCTTGTAAATATGCAAATACAGTCATGTTAAATTTTAAATGCTAATGCTAGCGATCGAATGCTAGTGCTAATATCTGGTCATATTCATACTGTACGTGTGCTCTGTGATGGAAATAAGAGATGAGATGGCATTAAAGCATAACCCTTCATGGGAATATGAGATTAAATGGCATTAAAGCTTAACCCTTCTGGTATATATGCAAATACAGCAATGTTAAAGTTTGAATGCTAATGCTAACTTTCTAATGCTAGCGATCTAATGTTAGTGCTAATATCTGGTCATTTTCATACTGTACATGTCCTCTATAATGGAAATAAGAGATCAGATGGCATTGAACCATATCACTTCATGGGAATATGAGATTAAATGGCATTAAAGCTTAACCCTTCATTTACATATGCAAATACAGCAATGTTAAAGTTTGAATGCTAATGCTAACTTGCTAATGCTTGCGATCTAATGCTAGTGCTAATATCTGGTCATTTTCATACTGTTCGTGTCCTCTATGATGGAAATAAGAGATCAGATGACTTTACAGCATAACCCTTCATGGGAATATGAGATTAAATGGCATTAAAGCTTAACCCTTCTAGTATATATGCAAATACAGCAATGTTAAAGTTTGAATGCTAATGCTAACTTGCTAATGCTAGCGATCTAATGCTAGTGCTAATATCTGGTCCTTTTCATACTGTTTGTGTCCTCTATGATGGAAATAAGAGATCATATGCCTTTAAAGCATAATACTTCATGGGAATATGAGATTAAATGGCATTAAAGCTTAACCCTTCTGGTATATATGCAAATACAGCAATGTTAAAGTTTGAATGCTAATGCTAACTTTCTAATGCTAGCGATCTAATGTTAGTGCTAATATCTGGTCATTTTCATACTGTACATGTCCTCTATAATGGAAATAAGAGATCAGATGGCATTGAACCATATCACTTCATGGGAATATGAGATTAAATTGCATTAAAGCTTAACCCTTCATTTACATATGCAAATACAGCAATGTTAAAGTTTGAATGCTAATTCTGACTTGCTAATGCTTGCGATCTAATGCTAGTGCTAATATCTGGTCATTTTCATACTGTTCGTGTACTCTATGATGGAAATAAGAGATCATATGCCTTTAAAGCATAACCCTTCATGGGAATATGAGATTAAATGGCATTAAAGCTTAACCCTTCGAGTATATATGCAAATACAGCAATGCTAAAGTTTGAATGCTAATTCTAACTTGCTAATTCTAGCGGTCTAATGCTAGTGCTAATATCTTGTCATTGTCATATTGTATGTTTCCTCTCTGATGGAAATAAGAGATCAGATGGCATTAAAGCATAACCCTTCATGGCAATATGAGATTAAATGGCATTAAAGCTTAACCTTTCTTGTACAAATGCAAATACAGCAATGTTAAAGTTTGAATGCTATTGCTAATTTGCTAATGCTCGCGATATAATGCTAGTGCTAATATCTGGTCATTGTCATATTGTATGTGTCCTCTATCATGGAAATAAGAGATCAGATGGCATAGAACCATAACCCTTCATGGGAATATGAGATTAAATGGCATTAAAGCTTAACCCTTCGAGTATATATGCTGATACAGCAATGTTAAAGTTTGAATGCTAATGCTAACGTGCTAATGCTAGCGATCTAATGCTAGTGCTAATATCTGGTCATTGTCATATTGTATGTGTCCTCTATCATGGAAATAAGAGATCAGATGGCATAGAAGCATAACCCTTCATGTGAATATGAGATTAAATGGCATTAAAGCTTAACCCTTCTTGTACATATGCAAATACAGCAATGTTAAATTTTGAATGCTAATGCTAACTTGCTAATGCTAGCGATCTATTGCTAGTTCTAATATCTGGTCCTTTTCATACTGTTTGTGTCCTCTATGATGGAAATAAGAGATCAGATGCCTTTAATGCATAACCCTTCATGGGAATATGAGATTAAATGGCATTAAAGCTTAACCCTTCGAGTATATATGCAAATACAGCAATGTTAAAGTTTGAATGCTAATGCTAACGTGCTAATGCTTGCGATCTAATGCTAGTGCTAATATCTGGTCATTGTCATACTGTACGTGTCCTCTATAATGGAAATAAGAGATCACATGGCATTAAAGCATAACCCTTCATGGGAATATGAAATTAGATGCCATAAAAGCTTAACCCATCTTGTAACTATGCAAATACAGTCATGTTAAAGTTTGAATGCTAATGCTAGCGATCTAATGGTAGTGCTAATATCTAGTCATTGTCATACTGTATGTGTCCTCTATGATGGAATAAGATATCAGATGTCATTAAAGCATAACCCTTCATGGCAATGTGAGATTAAATGGCATTAAAGCTGAACCCTTCTTGTACATATGCAAATACAGCAATGTTAAAGTTTGAATTCTAAAGCTAACTTGCTAATGCTAGCGATCTAATGCTAGTGCTAATATCTGGTCATTTTCATACTGTACGTGTCCTCAATGATGGAAATAAGGGATCAGATGGCATTAAAGCATAACCCTTCATGGGAATCTGAGATTAAATGGCATTCAAGCTTAACCCTTCTTGTATATATGCAAATACAGCAATGTTAAAGTTTGAATGCTAATGCTAACTTGCAAATACTAGCGATTTAATGTTAGTGCTCATATCTGTTCATTTTCATAATGCACGTGTCCTCTATGTTGGAAATAAGAGATCACATGGCATTAAAGCATAACCCTTCATGGGAATATGAGATTAGATGGCATTAAAGATTAAACCCTTCTTGTAAATATGCAAATTCAGTCATGTTAAAGTTTGAATGCTAATGCTAGCGATCTAATGCTTGTGCTAATATCTAGTCATTGTCATACTGTATGTGTCCTCTTTGATGGAAATAAGAGATAAGATCGCATTAAAGCATAACCCTTCATGGCAATATCAGATTAAATGGCATTAAAGCTTAACCCTTCTTATATATATACAAATACAGCAATGTTAAAGTTTGAATGCTAATGCTAACTTGCTAATGCTAGCGATCTAATGCTAGTGCTAATATCTGGTCATTGTCATATTGTTTGTTTCCTCTATGATGGAAATAAGAGATCATATGCCTTTAAAGCATAACCCGTCATGGGAATATGAGATTAAGTGCAATTAAAGCTTAACCCTTCTTGCATATATGCAAATACAGCAATGTTAAAGTTTGAATGCTAATGCTAACTTGCTAATGCTAGCGATCTAATGCTAGTGCTAATATCTGGTCAATGTCATACTGTATGTGTCCTCTATGATGGAAATAAGAGATCAGATAGCATTAAAGCATAATCCTTAATGGCAATATGAGATTAAATGGCATTAAAGCTTCACCGTTCTTTTATAATTCAAATACAGCAATGTTAAAGTTTGAATGCTAATGCTAGCGATCTAATGGTAGTGCAAATATCTGGTCTTTCTCATACTGTTTGTGTCCTCTATGATGGAAATAAGAGATCAGATGGCATTAAAGAATAACCCTTCATGGGAATATGAGATTAAATGGCATTCAAGCTAACCCTTCTTGTCTATATGCAAATACAGCAATGTTAAAGTTTGAATGCTAATGCTAACTTGCTAATGCTAGCGATCTAATGCTAGTGCAAATATCTGGTCATTTTCATACTTTACGTGTCCTCTATGATGGATATAAGAGATCAGATGGCATTAAAGCATAACCCTTCATGGGAATATGAGATTAAATGGCAGTCAAGCTTAACCCTTCTTGTATATATGCAAATACAGCAATGTTTAAGTTTGAATGCTAATGCGAACTTGCTAATCCTATCGATTTAATGTTAGTGCTTATATCTGGTCATTTTTTTATAATGTACGTGTTCTCTATGATGGAAATAAGAGATCACATGGCATTAAAGCATAACCCTTCATGGGAATATGAGATTAGATGGCATTATAGCTTAACCCTTCTTGTAAATATGCAAATACAGTCATGTTAAAGTTTGAATGCTAATGCTAGCGATCTAATGCTAGTGCTAATATCTAGTCATCGTCATACTGTATGTGTCCTCTTTGATGGAAATAAGAGATCAGATGGCATTAAAGCATAATCCTTCATGGCAATATGAGATTAAATGGCATTAAAGCTTAACCCTTCTTGTATATATACAAATACAGCAATGTAAAAGTTCGAATTCTAATGCTAACTTGCTAATGGTAGCGATCTATTGTTAGTGCTAATATCTGCTCATTTTCATACTGTACGTGTCCTCTATGATGGAAATAAGAGATCAGATGGCATTAAAACATAACCCTTCATGGGAATATGAGATTAAATGGCATTAAAGCTTAACCCTTCTCGTACATATGCAAATACAGCAATGTTTAAGTTTGAATGCTAATGCTTACTTGCTAATGCTAGCGATCTAATGCCAGTGCAAATATCTGTTCATTTTCATACTTTACGTGTCCTCTATGATGGAAATAAGAGATCAGATGGCATTAAAGCATAACACTTCATGGGAATATGAGATTAAATGGCATTCAAGCTGACCTCTTCTTGTATATATGCAAATACAGCAATGTTTAAGTTTGAATGCTAATGCTAACTTGCTAATGCTAGCGATCTATTGTTAGTGCTAATATCTGCTCATTTTCATACTGTACGTGTCCTCTATGATGGAAATAAGAGATCAGATGGCATTAAAACATAACCCTTCATGGGAATATGCGATTAAATGGCATTAAAGCTTAACCCTTCTTTTATAAATTCAAATACAGCAATGTTAAAGTTTGAATGCTAATGCTAACTTGCTAATGCTAGCGATCTATTGTTAGTGCTAATATTTGCTCATTTTCATACTGTACGTGTCCTCTATGATGGAAATAAGAGATCAGATGGCATTTAAACATAACCCTTCATGGGAATATGAGAATAAATGGCATTAAAGCTTAACCCTTCTTTTATAAATTCAAATACAGCAATGTTAAAGTTTCAATGCTAATGCAAACTTGCAAATGCTAGCGATCTAATGCTAGTGCTAATATCTGGTCATTTTCATACTGTACGTGTCCTCTATGATGGAAATAAGAGATCAGATGGCAAAAAAGCACAACCCTTCATGGCAATATGAGATTAAATGGCATTAAAGCTTAACCCTTCTTGTATATATACAAATACAGCAATGTTAAAGTTTGAATGCTAATGCTAACTTGCTAATGCTAACGATCTAATGCTAGTGCTAATATCTGGTCATTTTCATACTGTACGTGTCCTCTATAATGGAAATACGAGATCAGATGGCATTAAAGCATAACCCTTCATGGGAATATGAGATTAAATGGCATTAAAGCTTAACCATTCTTGTATATATGCAAATACAGCAATGTTAAATTTGAATGCTAATGCTAACTTGCTAATGCTAGCGATTTAATGCTAGTGCTAATATCTGGTCATTGTCATCCTGTACGTGTCCTCTATAATGGAAATAAGAGATCACATGGCATTAAAGCATAACCCTTCATGGGAATATGAAATTAGATGCCATTAAATCTTAACCCTTCTTGTAAATATGCAAATACAGTCATGTTAAAGTTTGAATGCTAATGCTAGCGATCTAATGCTAGTGCTGATATCTGGTCATTGTCATACTGTATGTGTCCTCTATGATGGAAGTAAGAGATCAGATGGCATTAAAGCATAACCTTTCATGGCAATTTGAGATTAAATGGCATTAAAGCTTAACCCTTCTTGTAAATATACAAATATAGTAAAGTTAAAGTTTGAATGCTAATGCTAACTTGCTAATGCTAGAAATCTAATGCAATTGCTAATATATGGTCATTTTCATACTGTACGTGTCCTCTATGATGGAAATAAGAGATCAGATGGCATTAAAGCATAAGCCTTCATGGGAATATGAGATTAAATGCCATTAAAGCTTAACCCTTCTAGTAAATATGCAAATACAGTCATGTTAAAGTTTGAATGCTAATGGTAGCGATCTAATGCTAGTGCTAATATCTGGTCATTGTCATACTGTATGTGTCCTCTATGATGGAAATAAGAGATCAGATGGCATTAACGCATTACCCTTCATTGCAATGTGAGATTGAATGGCATTAAAGCTTAACCCTTCTTGTACATATGCAAATACAGCAATGTTAAAGTTTGAATTCTAATGCTAACTTGCTAATGCTATCGATCTAATGCTAATGCTAATATCTGGTCATTTTTATACTATACGTGTCCTCTATGATGGAAATGAGAGATCAGATGCCTTTATAGCATAACCCTTCAAGGGAATATGAGATTAAATGGCATTAAAGCTTGACCCTTCTCGTACATATGCAAATACAGCAATGTTAAAGTTTGAATGCTTATGCTAACTTGCTAATGCTAGCGATCTAATGGTAGTGCTAATATCTGGTCTTTCTCATACTGTATGTGTCCTCTATGATGGAAATAAGAGGTCAGGTGGCAATAAAGAATAACCCTTCATGGGAATATGAGATTAAATGGCATTCAAGCTAACCTTCTTGTCTATATGCAAATACAGCAATGTTATAGTTTGAATGCTAATGCTAACTTGCTAATGCTAGCGATCTAATGCTAGTGCAAATATCTGGTCATTTTCATACTGTACGTGTCCTCTATGATGGAAATAAGAGATCAGATGGCATTAAAGCATAACCCTTCATGGGAATATGAGATTAAATGGCATTCAAGCTTAACCCTTCTTGTATATATGCAAATACAGCAATGTTTAAGTTTGAATGCTAATGCTAACTTGCTAATCCTAGCGATTTAATGTTAGTGCTAATATCTGGTCATTTTCATAATGTACGTGTCCTCTATGATGGAAATAAGAGATCACATGGCATTAAAGCATAACCCTTCATGGGAATATGAGATTAGATGGCATTAAAGCTTAACCCTTCTTGTAAATATGCAAATACAGTCATGTTAAAGGTTGAATGCTAATGCTAGCGATCTAAAGCTAGTGCTAATATCTAGTCATTGTCATGCTGTATGTGTCCTCTTTGATGGAAATAAGAGATCAGATTGCATTAAAGCATAACCCTTCATGGGAATATTAGATGAGATGGCATTGAAGCTTAACCCTTCATCTAAATATGCAAATACAGCACTGTTAAATTTGAATGCTAATGCTGACTTGCTAATGCTAGCGATCTAATGCTAATGGTAATGTCTGGTCATTTTCATACTGTACGTGTCCTCTTTGATGGAAATAAGAGATCAGATGGCATTAAAGCATAACCCTTCATGGCAAAATGAGATTAAAAGGAATTAAAGCTTAACCCTTCTTGTATATATTCAAATACAGCAATGTTAAAGTTCGAATTCTAATGCTAACTTGCTAATGCTATCGATCTAATGCTAGTGCTAATATCTTCTCATTTTCATACGGTACTTGTCTTCTATGATGGAAATAAGAGATCAGATGGCATTAAAGCATAACCCTTCATGGGAATATGAGATTAAATGGCATTAAAGCTTAATTTTTCTTTTATAAATTCAAATACAGCAATGTTAAAGTTTGAATGCTAATGCTAACTTGCTAATGCTCGCGATCTAATGCTAGTGCTAATATCTGCTCATTGTCATACTGTATGTGTCCTCTAGGATGGAACTAAGAGATCAGATGGCAAAAAAGCACAACCCTTCATGGCAATATGAGATTAAATGGCATTAAAGCTTAACCCTTCTTGTATATATACAAATACAGCAATGTTAAAGTTTGATTGCTAATGCTAACTTGCTAATGCTAGCGATCTAATGCTAGTGCTAATATCTGCTCATTGTCATACTGTATGTGTCCTCTAGGATGGAAATAAGAGATCAGATGGCATTAAAGCATAACCCTTCATGGCAATATGAGATTAAATTGCATTAAATCTTAACCCTCATATTATAAATGCAAATACAGCACTGTTAAATTAGAATGCTAATGCTGACTTGCTAATGCTTGCGATCTAATGCTAGTGCAAATATCTGGTCATTTTCATACTGTACGTGTCCTCTCTGATGGAAATAAGAGATCAGATGGCATTAAAGCATAACCCTTCATGGGAATATGAGATTAAATGGCATTCAAGCTTAACCCTTCTTGTATATATCAAAATACAGCAATGTTTAAGTTTGAATGCTAATGCTAACTTGCTAATCCTAGCGATTTAATGTTAGTGCTAATATCTGGTCATTTTCATACTGTACGTGTCCTCTATGATGGAAATAAGAGATCAGATGGCATTAAAGCATAACCCTTCATGGGAATATGAAATTAGATGCCGTTAAAGCTTAACCCTTCTTGTAAATATGCAAATACAGTCATGTTAAAGTTTGAATGCTAATGCAAGTGATCTAATGCTAATGCTAATATCTGGTCATTGTCATACTGTATGTGTCCTCTATGATGGAAGGAAGAGATCAGATGGCATTAAAGCATAACCCTTCATGGCAATTTGAGATTAAATGGCATTAAAGCTTAACCCTTATTGTAAATATACTAATACAGTAATGTTAAAGTTTGAATGGTGATGCTAACTTGCTAATGCTAGCAATCTAATGCTATTGCTAATATCTGGTCATTTTCATACTGTACGTGTCCTCTTTGATGGAAATGAGAGATCAGATGCCATTAAAGCATAACGCTTCATGGGAATATGAGATTAAATGGCATTCAAGCTAACCCTTCTTGTAAATATGCAAAAACAGCAATGTTAAAGTTTGAATGCTAATGCTAACTTGCTAATGCTAGCGATCTAATGCTAGTGCTAATATCTGGTCATTTTCATACTGTACGTGTCCTCTATGATGGAAATAAGAGATCAGATGGCATTAAAGCATAACCCTTCATGGGAATATGAGATTAAATGGCATTCAAGCTTAACCCTTCTTGTATATATGCAAATACAGCAATGTTAAAGTTTGAATGCTAATGCTAACTTGCTAATGCTAGCGATTTAATGCTAGTGCTAATATCTTGTCATTTTCAAACGGTACTTGTCTTCTATGATGGAAATAAGAGATCAGATAGCATTAAAGCATAACCCTTCATGGGAATATGAGATTAAATGGATTAAATCTTAACCCTTCTTTTATGAATTCAAATACAGCGATGTAAATGTTTGAAAGCTAATGCTAACTTGCAAATGCTAGCGATCTAATGCTAGTGCTAATATCTGGCCATTTTCCTACTGTACGTGTCCTCTATGATGGTAATAAGAGATCAGATGGCAAAAAAGCACAACTCTTCATGGCAATATGAGATTAAATGGCATTAAAGCTTAACCCTTCTTGTATATATACAAATACAGCAATGTTAAAGTTTGAATGTAAATGCTAACTTGTTAATGCTAGCGATCTAATGCTAGTGCTATTATCTGCTCATTGTCATACTGTATGTGTCCTCTATGATGGAAATAATAGATCAGATGGCATTAAATCATAACCCTTCATGGCAATATGAGATTAAATGGCATTAAAGCTTAACGCTTCTTGCATATATGCAAATACAGCAATGTTAAATTTGAATGCTAATGCTAACTTGCTAATGCTAGCGATCTAATGCTAGTGCTAATATCTGGTCATTTTCATACTGTATGTGTCCTCTATAATGGAAATAAGAGATCACATGGCATTAGAGCATAACCCTTCATGTGAATATGAAATTAGATGCCGTTAAAGCTTAACCCTTCTTGTAAATATGCAAATACAGTCATGTTAAAGTTTGAATGCTAATGCTAGCGATCTAATGCTAGTGCTAATATCTGGTCATTGTCATACTGTATGTGTTCTCTATGATGGAAGTAAGAGATCAGATGGCATTAAAGCATAACCCTTCATGGCAATTTGAGAATAAATGGCATTAAAGCTTAACCCTTCTTGTAAATATACTAATACATAAATGTTAAAGTTTGAATGGTAATGCTAGCAATCTAATGCTATTGCTAATATCTGGTCATTTTCATACTGTACGTGTCCTCTATGATGGAAAAGAGAGATCAGATGGCATTAAAGCATAACCCTTCATGGGAATATGAGATTAAATGGCATTCAAGCTAACCCTTCTTGTCTATATGCAAATACAGCAATGTTAAAGTTTGAATGCTAATGCTAACTTGCTAATGTTAGCGATCTAATGCTAGTGCTAATATCTGGTCATTTTCATACTGTACGTGTCCTCTATGATGGAAATAAGAGATCAGCTGGCATTAAAGCATAACCCTTCATGGGAATATGAGATTAAATGGCATTCAAGCTTAACCCTTCTTGTACATATGCAAATACAGCAATGTTAAAGTTTGAATGCTAATGCTAACTTGCTAATGCTATCGATCTATTGTTAGTGCTCATATCTGGTCATTTACATAATGTACGTGTCCTCTATGATGGAAATAAGAGATCAGATGTCATTAAAGCATAACCCTTCATGGGAATATGAGTTTAAATGCCATTAAAGCTTAACCCTTCTTTTATAAATTCAAATACAGCAATGTTAAAGTTTGAATTCTAATGCTAACTTGCTAATGCAAGCGATCTAATGCTAGTGCTAATATCTGGTCATTTTCATACTGTACGTGTCCTCTATGATGGAAATAAGAGATCAGATGGCAAAAAAAAGCAACCCTTCATGGCAATATGAGATTAAATGGCATTAAAGCTTAATCCTTCTTGTATATATACAAATACAGCAATGTTAAAGTTTAAATGCTAATGCTAACTTGCTAATGCTAGCGATCTAATGCTAGTGCTAATATCTGCTCATTGTCATACTGTATGTGTCCTCTATGATGGAAATAAGAGATCAGATGGCATTAAAGAATAACCCTTCATGGGAATATGAGATTAAATGGCATTCAAGCTAACCCTTCTTGTCTATATTCAAATACAGCAATGTTAAAGTTTGAATGCTAATGCAAACTTGCTAATGCTAGCGATCTAATGCTAGTGCAAATATCTGGTCATTTTCATACTGGATATAAGAGATCGTGTCCTCTATGATGGATATAAAGAGATCAGATGGCATTAACTTGCTAATCCTATCGCATCTGGTCAACCCCCTTGGGAATATATGATTAAATGGCATTCAAGAACCCTTCATGGGAATATGAATGCTAACTTTAATCCTATCGCATTATAGCTTAACCCTTCTTGTATATATGCAAATACAGTCAATGTTAAAGTTTGAATGCTAATGCTAACTTTAACCCTTCTTGTAAATCTAATTTAATTTGAATGCTAATGCTAGCGTGCTAATATCTGGTCATTTTCATACTGTATGTGTCCTCTTTGATGGAAATAAGAGATCAGATGGCATTAAAGCATAATCCTTCATGGGAATATGAGATTAAATGGCATTAAAGCTTAACCCTTCTTGTATATATACAAATACAGCAATGTTAAAGTTTGAATTCTAATGCTAACTTGCTAATGCTAGCGATCTAATGCTAGTGCTAATATCTGGTCATTTTCATACTGTACGTGTCCTCTATGATGGAAATAAGAGATCAGATGGCATTAAAGCATAACCCTTCATGGGAATATGAGATTAAATGGCATTAAAGCTTAACCCTTCTTTTATAATTCAAATACAGCAATGTTAAAAGTTTGAATGCTAATGCTAACTTGCTAATGCTAGCGATCTATTGTTAGTGCTAATATCTGCTCATTTTCATACTGTACGTGTCCTCTATGATGGAAATAAGAGATCAGATGGCATTAAAACATAACCCTTCATGGCAATATGAGATTAAATGGCATTAAAGCTTAACCCTTCTTTTTATAATGCAAATACAGCAATGTTTAAGCTTGAATGCTAATGCTTACTTGCTAATGCTAGCGATCTAATGCTAGTGCAAATATCTGTTCATTTTCATACTTTACGTGTCCTCTATGATGGAAATAAGAGATCAGATGGCATTAAAGCATAATCCTTCATGGCAATATGAGATTAAATGGCATTAAAGCTTAACCCTTCTTGTATATATACAAATACAGCAATGTAAAAGTTTGAATTCTAATGCTAACTTGCTAATGCTAGCGATCTAATGCTAGTGCTAATATCTGGTCATTTTCATACTGTACGTGTCCTCTATGATGGAAATAAGAGATCAGATGGCATTAAAGCATAACCCTTCATGGGAATATGAGATTAAATGGCATTCAAGCTGACCCCTTCTTGTATATATGCAAATACAGCAATGTTTAAGTTTGAATGCTAATGCTAACTTGCTAATGCTAGCGTTCTATTGTTAGTGCTAATATCTGCTCATTTTCATACTGTACGTGTCCTCTATGATGGAAATAAGTGATCAGATGGCATTAAAACATAACCCTTCATGGGAATATGCGATTAAATGGCATTAAAGCTTCACCCTTCTTTTATAAATTCAAATACAGCAATGTTAAAGTTTGAATGCTAATGCTAACTTGCTAATGCTAGCGATCTATTGTTAGTGCTAATATTTGCTCATTTTCATACTGTACGTGTCCTCTATGATGGAAATAAGAGATCAGATGGCATTTAAACATAACCCTTCATGGGAATATGAGATTTAATGGCATTAAAGCTTAACCCTTCTTTTATAAATTCAAATACAGCAATGTTAAAGTTTCAATGCTAATGCAAACTTGCAAATGCTAGCGATCTAATGCTAGTGCTAATATCTGGTCATTTTCATACTGTACGTGTCCTCTATGATGGAAATAAGAGATCAGATGGCAAAAAAGCACAACCCTTCATGGCAATATGAGATTAAATGGCATTAAAGCTTAACCCTTCTTGTATATATACAAATACAGCAATGTTAAAGTTTGAATGCTAATGCTAACTTGCTAATGCTAACGATCTAATGCTAGTGCTAATATCTGGTCATTTTCATACTGTACGTGTCCTCTATAATGGAAATACGAGATCAGATGGCATTAAAGCATAACCCTTCATGGGAATATGAGATTAAATGGCATTAAAGCTTAACCATTCTTGTATACATGCAAATACAGCAATGTTAAATTTGAATGCTAATGCTAACTTGCTAATGCTAGCGATCTAATGCTAGTGCTAATATCTGGTCATTGTCATCCTGTACGTGTCCTCTATAATGGAAATAAGAGATCACATGGCATTAAAGCATAACCCTTCATGGGAATATGAAATTAGATGCCATTAAATCTTAACCCTTCTTGTAAATATGCAAATACAGTCATGTTAAAGTTTGAATGCTAATGCTAGCGATCTAATGCTAGTGCTGATATCTGGTCATTGTCATACTGTATATGTCCTCTATGATGGAAGTATGAGATCAGATGGCATTAAAGCATAACCTTTCATGGCAATTTGAGATTAAATGGCATTAAAGCTTAACCCTTCTTGTAAATATACAAATATAGTAAAGTTAAAGTTTGAATGCTAATGCTAACTTGCTAATGCTAGAAATCTAATGCTATTGCTAATATATGGTCATTTTCATACTTTACGTGTCCTCTATGATGGAAATAAGAGATCAGATGGCATTAAAGCATAACCCTTCATGGGAATATGAAATTAGATGCCGTTAAAGCTTAACCCTACTTGTAAATATGCAAATACAGTCATGTTAAAGTTTGAATGCTAATGCAAGCGATCTAATGCTAATGCTAATATCTGGTCATTGTCATACTGTATGTGTCCTCTATGATGGAAGGAAGAGATCAGATGGCATTAAAGCATAACCCTTCATGGCAATTTGAGATTAAATGGCATTAAAGCTTAACCCTTATTGTAAATATACTAATACAGTAATGTTAAAGTTTGAATGGTGATGCTAACTTGCTAATGCTAGCAATCTAATGCTATTGCTAATATCTGGTCATTTTCATACTGTACGTGTCCTCTTTGATGGAAATGAGAGATCAGATGCCATTAAAGCATAACGCTTCATGGGAATATGAGATTAAATGGCATTCAAGCTAACCCTTCTTGTAAATATGCAAAAACAGCAATGTTAAAGTTTGAATGCTAATGCTAACTTGCTAATGCTAGCGATCTAATGCTAGTGCTAATATCTGGTCATTTTCATACTGTACGTGTCCTCTATGATGGAAATAAGAGATCAGATGGCATTAAAGCATAACCCTTCATGGGAATATGAGATTAAATGGCATTCAAGCTTAACCCTTCTTGTATATATGCAAATACAGCAATGTTAAAGTTTGAATGCTAATGCTAACTTGCTAATGCTAGCGATTTAATGCTAGTGCTAATATCTTGTCATTTTCAAACGGTACTTGTCTTCTATGATGGAAATAAGAGATCAGATAGCATTAAAGCATAACCCTTCATGGGAATATGAGATTAAATGGATTAAATCTTAACCCTTCTTTTATGAATTCAAATACAGCGATGTAAATGTTTGAATGCTAATGCTAACTTGCTAATGCTAGCGATCTAATGCTAGTGCTAATATCTGGTCATTTTCATACTGTACGTGTCCTCTATGATGGTAATAAGAGATCAGATGGCAAAAAAGCACAACTCTTCATGGCAATATGAGATTAAATGGCATTAAAGCTTAACCCTTCTTGTATATATACAAATACAGCAATGTTAAAGTTTGAATGTAAATGCTAACTTGTTAATGCTAGCGATCTAATGCTAGTGCTATTATCTGCTCATTGACATACTGTATGTGTCCTCTATGATGGAAATAATAGATCAGATGGCATTAAATCATAACCCTTCATGGCAATATGAGATTAAATGGCATTAAAGCTTAACGCTTCTTGCATATATGCAAATACAGCAATGTTAAATTTGAATGCTAATGCTAACTTGCTAATGCTAGCGATCTAATGCTAGTGCTAATATCTGGTAATTTTCATACTGTATGTGTCCTCTATAATGGAAATAAGAGATCACATGGCATTAGAGCATAACCCTTCATGTGAATATGAAATTAGATGCCGTTAAAGCTTAACCCTTCTTGTAAATATGCAAATACAGTCATGTTAAAGTTTGAATGCTAATGCTAGCGATCTAATGCTAGTGCTAATATCTGGTCATTGTCATACTGTATGTGTTCTCTATGATGGAAGTAAGAGATCAGATGGCATTAAAGCATAACCCTTCATGGCAATTTGAGAATAAATGGCATTAAAGCTTAACCCTTCTTGTAAATATACTAATACATAAATGTTAAAGTTTGAATGGTAATGCTAACTTGCTAATGCTAGCAATCTAATGCTATTGCTAATATCTGGTCATTTTCATACTGTACGTGTCCTCTATGATGGAAATGAGAGATCAGATGGCATTAATGCATAACCCTTCATGGGAATATGAGATTAAATGGCATTCAAGCTAACCCTTCTTGTCTATATGCAAATACAGCAATGTTAAAGTTGGAATGCTAATGCTAACTTGCTAATGTTAGCGATCTAATGCTAGTGCTAATATCTGGTCATTTTCATACTGTACGTGTCCTCTATGATGGAAATAAGAGATCAGCTGGCATTAAAGCATAACCCTTCATGGGAATATGAGATTAAATGGCATTCAAGCTTAACCCTTCTTGTACATATGCAAATACAGCAATGTTAAAGTTTGAATGCTAATGCTAACTTGCTAATGCTATCGATCTATTGTTAGTGCTCATATCTGGTCATTTACATAATGGACGTGTCCTCTATGATGGAAATAAGAGATCAGATGTCATTAAAGCATAACCCTTCATGGGAATATGAGTTTAAATGCCATTAAAGCTTAACCCTTCTTTTATAAATTCAAATACAGCAATGTTAAAGTTTGAATTCTAATGCTAACTTGCTAATGCAAGCGATCTAATCCTAGTGCTAATATCTGGTCATTTTCATACTGTACGTGTCCGCTATGATGGAAATAAGAGATCAGATGGCAAAAAAGCACAACCCTTCATGGCAATATGAGATTAAATGCCATTAAAGCTTAATCCTTCTTGTATATATACAAATACAGCAATGTTAAAGTTTAAATGCTAATGCTAACTTGCTAATGCTAGCGATCTAATGCTAGTGCTAATATCTGCTCATTGTCATACTGTATGTGTCCTCTATGATGGAAATAAGAGATCAGATGGCATTAAAGAATAACCCTTCATGGGAATATGAGATTAAATGGCATTCAAGCTAACCCTTCTTGTCTATATGCAAATACAGCAATGTTAAAGTTTGAATGCTAATGCTAACTTGCTAATCCTATTGATTTAATGTTAGTGCTTACATCTGGTCATTTTCATAATGTACGTGTTCTCTATGATGGAAATAAGAGATCACATGGCATTAAAGCATAACCCTTCATGGGAATATGAGATTAGATGGCATTATAGCTTAACCCTTCTTATAAATATGCAAATACAGTCATGTTAAAGTTTGAATGCTAATGCTAGCGATCTAATGCTAGTGCTAATATCTAGTCATCGTCATACTGTATGTGTCCTCTTTGATGGAAATAAGAGATCAGATGGCATTAAAGCATAATCCTTCATGGCAATATGAGATTATATGGCATTAAAGCTTAACCCTTCTTGTATATATACAAATACAGCAATGTAAAAGTTCGAATTCTAATGCTAACTTGCTAATGCTAGCGATCTAATGCTAGTGCTAATATCTGGTCATTTTCATACTGTACGTGTCCTCTATGATGGAAATAAGAGATCAGATGGCATTAAAGCATAACCCTTCATGGGAATATGAGATTAAATGGCATTAAAGCTTCACCGTTCTTTTATAATTCAAATACAGCAATGTTAAAGTTTGAATGCTAATGCTAACTTGCTAATGCTAGCGATCTATTGTTAGTGCTAATATCTGCTCATTTTCATACTGTACGTGTCCTCTATGATGGAAATAAGAGATCAGATGGCATTAAAACATAACCCTTCATGGGAATATGAGATTAAATGGCATTAAAGCTTAACCCTTCTCGTACATATGCAAATACAGCAATGTTTAAGTTTGAATGCTAATGCTTACTTGCTAATGCTAGCGATCTAATGCTAGTGCAAATATCTGTTCATTTTCATACTTTACGTGTCCTCTATGATGGAAATGAGAGATCAGATGGCATTAATGCATAACCCTTCATGGGAATATGAGATTAAATGGCATTCAAGCTAACCCTTCTTGTCTATATGCAAATACAGCAATGTTAAAGTTTGAATGCTAATGCTAACTTGCTAATGTTAGCGATCTAATGCTAGTGCTAATATCTGGTCATTTTCATACTGTACGTGTCCTCTATGATGGAAATAAGAGATCAGCTGGCATTAAAGCATAACCCTTCATGGGAATATGAGATTAAATGGCATTCAAGCTTAACCCTTCTTGTACATATGCAAATACAGCAATGTTAAAGTTTGAATGCTAATGCTAACTTGCTAATGTTAGCGATCTAATGCTAGTGCTAATATCTGGTCATTTTCATACTGTACGTGTCCTCTATGATGGAAATAAGAGATCAGCTGGCATTAAAGCATAACCCTTCATGGGAATATGAGTTTAAATGCCATTAAAGCTTAACCCTTCTTTTATAAATTCAAATACAGCAATGTTAAAGTTTGAATTCTAATGCTAACTTGCTAATGCAAGCGATCTAATCCTAGTGCTAATATCTGGTCATTTTCATACTTTACGTGTCCTCTATGATGGAAATAAGAGATCAGATGGCATTAAAAGCACAACCCTTCATGGCAATATGAGATTAAATGGCATTAAAGCTTAATCCTTCTTGTATATATACAAATGCAGCAATGTTAAAGTTTAAATGCTAATGCTAACTTGCTAATGCTAGCGATCTAATGCTAGTGCAAATATCTGTTCATTTTCATACTTTACGTGTCCTCTATGATGGAAATAAGAGATCAGATGGCATTAAAGCATAACCCTTCATGGGAATATGAGATTAAATGGCATTCAAGCTTACCCCTTCTTGTATATATGCAAATACAGCAATGTTTAAGTTTGAATGCTAATGCTAACTTGCTAATGCTAGCGATCTATTGTTAGTGCTAATATCTGCTCATTTTCATACTGTACGTGTCCTCTATGATGGAAATAAGAGATCAGATGGCATTAAAACATAACCCTTCATGGGAATATGAGATTAAATGGCATTAAAGCTTAACCCTTCTTTTATAAATTCAAATACAGCAATGTTAAAGTTTGAATGCTAATGCTAACTTGCAATGCTAGCGATCTATTGTTAGTGCTAATATTTGCTCATTTTCATACTGACGTGTCCTCTATGATGGAAATAAGAGATCAGATGGCATTTAAAAATAACCCTTCATCTATGAGATTTAATGGCATTAAAGCTTAACCCTTCTTTATAAATTCAAAAACAGCAATGTTAAAGTTTCAATGCTAATGCAAACTTGCAAATGCTTGCTAGTGCTAATATCTGGTCATTTTCATACTAATGATGGAAATAAGAGATCAGATGGCAAAAAGCACAATTGTTAGTGGCAATATTTGATTAAATTTAAAGCAACCCTTCTTGTATATATACAAATACAGCAATGTTAAAGTTTGAATGCTAATGCTAACTTGATAATGCTAACGATTAATGCTAGTGCAATATCTGGTCATTTTATACTGTACGGATCTATAATGGAAATAAGAGATCAGATGGCATTAAAAAGCATAACCCTTCATGGGAATATGAGATTAAATGGAATTAAATACAACCATTCTTGTATATATGCAAATACAGCAATGTTAAATTTGAATGCTAATGCTAAATTGCTAATGCTAGCGATCTAATGCTAGTGTGCTAATATCTGGTCATTGTCATCCTGTACTTGTCCTCTATGATGGAAATAAGAGATCAGATGGCATTAAAGCATAACCCTTCATGGGAATATGAGATTAAATGGCATTAAATCTTAACCCTTCTTTTATATATACAAATACAGCAATGTTAAAGTTTGAATGCTAATGCTAACTTGCTAATGCTAGCGATCTAATGCTAGTGCTAATATCTGGTCATTTTCATACTGTATGTGTCCCTCTATAATGGTAATAAGAGATCAGATGGCATTAAAGCACAACCCTTCATGGGAATATGAAATTAAATGGCATTAAAGCTTAACCCTTCTTGTATATATGCAAATACAGCAATGTTAAAGTTTGAATGTAATGCTAAATTGTTAATGCTAGCGATCTAATGCTAGTGCTAATATCTGGTCATTGTCATACTGTATGTGTCCTCTATGATGGAAATAAGAGATCAGATGGCATTAAAGCATAACCCTTCATGGCAATTTGAGAATAAATGGCATTAAAGCTTAACCCTTCTTGTAAATATACTAATACATAATTGTTAAAGTTTGAATGGTTGAATTGCTAATGCTAGCAATCTAATGCTATTGCTAATATCTGGTCATTTTCATACTGTATGTGTCCTCTATGATGGAAATGAGAGATCAGATGGCATTAATGCATAACCCTTCATGGGAATATGAGATTAAATGGCATTCAAAGCTTAACCCTTCTTGTCTATATGCAAATACAGCAATGTTAAAGTTTGAATGCTAATGCTAACTTGCTAATGTTAGCGATCTAATGCTATTGCTAATATCTGGTTATTTTCATACTGTACGTGTCCTCTATGATGGAAATAAGAGATCAGATGGCATTAAAGCATAACCCTTCATGGGAATATGAGATTAAATGGCATTCAAGCTTAACCCTTCTTGTACATATGCAAATACAGTCATGTAAAAGTTTGAATGCTAATGCTAACTTGCTAATGCTATCGCTATTGTTAGGCTCATATCTGGTCATTTACATAATGTATGTGTCCTCTATGATGGAAATAAGAGATCAGATGTCATTAAAGCATAACCCTTCATGGGAATATGAGTTTAAATGCCATTAAAGCTTAACCCTTCTTTTATAAATTCAAATACAGCAATGTTAAAGTTTGAATTCTAATGCTAACTTGCTAATGCAAGCGATCTAATCCTAGTGCTAATATCTGGTCATTTTCATACTGTACGTGTCCTCTATGATGGAAATAAGAGATCAGATGGCAAAAAAAAGCACAACCCTTCATGGCAATATGAGATTAAATGCCATTAAAGCTTAATCCTTCTTTGTATATATACAAATACAGCAATGTTAAAGTTTAAATGCTAATGCTAACTTGCTAATGCTAGCGATCTAATGCTAGTGCTAATATCTGCTCATTGTCATACTGTATGTGTCCTCTATGATGGAAATAAGAGATCAGATGGCATTAAAGAATAACCCTTCATGGGAATATGAGATTAAATGGCATTCAAGCTTACCCTTCTTGTCTATATGCAAATACAGCAATTTTAAAGTTTGAATGCTAATGCTAACTTGCTAATGCTAGCGATCTAATGCTAGTGCAAATATCTGGTCATTTTCATACTTTACGTGTCCTCAATGATGGATATAAGAGATCAGATGGCATTAAAGCATAACCCTTCATGGGAATATGAGATTAAATGGCATTCAAATCTAACCCTTCTTGTATATATGCAAATACAGCAATGTTTAAGTTTGAATGCTAATGCTAACTTGCTAATCCTATTGATTTAATGTTAGTGCTTACATCTGGTCATTTTCATAATGTACGTGTTCTCTATGATGGAAATAAGAGATCACATGGCATTAAAGCATAACCCTTCATGGGAATATGAGATTAGATGGCATTATAGCTTAACCCTTCTTGTAAATATGCAAATACAGTCATGTTAAAGTTTGAATGCTAATGCTAGCGATCTAATGCTAGTGCTAATATCTAGTCATCGTCATACTGTATGTGTCCTCTTTGATGGAAATAAGAGATCAGATGGCATTAAAGCATAATCCTTCATGGCAATATGAGATTATATGGCATTAAAGCTTAACCCTTCTTGTATATATACAAATACAGCAATGTTAAATTTCGAATTCTAATGCTAACTTGCTAATGCTAGCGATCTAATGCTAGTGCTAATATCTGGTCATTTTCATACTGTACGTGTCCTCTATGATGGAAATAAGAGATCAGATGGCATTAAAGCATAACCCTTCATGGGAATATGAGATTAAATGGAATTAAAGCTTCACCGTTCTTTTATAATTCAAATACAGCAATGTTAAAGTTTGAATGCTAATGCTAACTTGCTAATGCTAGCGATCTATTGTTAGTGCTAATATCTGCTCATTTTCATACTGTACGTGTCCTCTATGATGGAAATAAGAGATCAGATGGCATTAAAACATAACCCTTCATGGGAATATGAGATTAAATGGCATTAAAGCTTAACCCTTCTTTATAAATATATGCAAATACAGCAATGTTTAAGTTTGAATGCTAATGCTTACTTGCTAATGCTAGCGATCTAATGCTAGTGCAAATATCTGTTCATTTTCATACTTTACGTGTCCTCTATGATGGAAATGAGAGATCAGATGGCATTAATGCATAACCCTTCATGGGAATATGAGATTAAATGGCATTCAAGCTAACCCTTCTTGTCTATATGCAAATACAACAATGTTAAAGTTTGAATGCTAATGCTAACTTGCTAATGTTAGCGATCTAATGCTAGTGCTAATATCTGGTCATTTTCATACTGTACGTGTCCTCTATGATGGAAATAAGAGATCAGCTGGCATTAAAGCATAACCCTTCATGGGAATATGAGATTAAATGGCATTCAAGCTTAACCCTTCTTGTACATATGCAAATACAGCAATGTTAAAGTTTGAATGCTAATGCTAACTTGCTAATGCTATCGATCTATTGTTAGTGCTCATATCTGGTCATTTACATAATGTACGTGTCCTCTATGATGGAAATAAGAGATCAGATGTCATTAAAGCATAACCCTTCATGGGAATATGAGTTTAAATGCCATTAAAGCTTAACCCTTCTTTTATAAATTCAAATACAGCAATGTTAAAGTTTGAATTCTAATGCTAACTTGCTAATGCAAGCGATCTAATCCTAGTGCTAATATCTGGTCATTTTCATACTGTACGTGTCCTCCATGATGGAAATAAGAGATCAGATGGCAAAAAAGCACAACCCTTCATGGCAATATGAGATTAAATGCCATTAAAGCTTAATCCTTCTTGTATATATACAAATACAGCAATGTTAAAGTTTAAATGCTAATGCTAACTTGCTAATGCTAGCGATCTAATGCTAGTGCTAATATCTGCTCATTGTCATACTGTATGTGTCCTCTATGATGGAAATAAGAGATCAGATGGCATTAAAGAATAACCCTTCATGGGAATATGAGATTAAATGGCATTCAAGCTAACCCTTCTTGTCTATATGCAAATACAGCAATGTTAAAGTTTGAATGCTAATGCTAACTTGCTAATGCTAGCGATCTAATGCTAGTGCAAATATCTGGTCATTTTCATACTTTACGTGTCCTCAATGATGGATATAAGAGATCAGATGGCATTAAAGCATAACCCTTCATGGGAATATGAGATTAAATGGCATTCAAGCTTAACCCTTCTTGTATATATGCAAATACAGCAATGTTTAAGTTTGAATGCTAATGCTAACTTGCTAATCCTATTGATTTAATGTTAGTGCTTACATCTGGTCATTTTCATAATGTACGTGTTCTCTATGATGGAAATAAGAGATCACATGGCATTAAAGCATAACCCTTCATGGGAATATGAGATTAGATGGCATTATAGCTTAACCCTTCTTATAAATATGCAAATACAGTCATGTTAAAGTTTGAATGCTAATGCTAGCGATCTAATGCTAGTGCTAATATCTAGTCATCGTCATACTGTATGTGTCCTCTTTGATGGAAATAAGAGATCAGATGGCATTAAAGCATAATCCTTCATGGCAATATGAGATTATATGGCATTAAAGCTTAACCCTTCTTGTATATATACAAATACAGCAATGTAAAAGTTCGAATTCTAATGCTAACTTGCTAATGCTAGCGATCTAATGCTAGTGCTAATATCTGGTCATTTTCATACTGTACGTGTCCTCTATGATGGAAATAAGAGATCAGATGGCATTAAAGCATAACCCTTCATGGGAATATGAGATTAAATGGCATTAAAGCTTCACCGTTCTTTTATAATTCAAATACAGCAATCTTAAAGATTGAATGCTAATGCTAACTTGCTAATGCTAGCGATCTATTGTTAGTGCTAATATCTGCTCATTTTCATACTGTACGTGTCCTCTATGATGGAAATAAGAGATCAGATGGCATTAAAACATAACCCTTCATGGGAATATGAGATTAAATGGCATTAAAGCTTAACCCTTCTCGTACATATGCAAATACAGCAATGTTTAAGTTTGAATGCTAATGCTTACTTGCTAATGCTAGCGATCTAATGCTAGTGCAAATATCTGTTCATTTTCATACTTTACGTGTCCTCTATGATGGAAATAAGAGATCAGATGGCATTAAAGCATAACCCTCCATGGGAATATGAGATTAAATGGCATTCAAGCTGACCCCTTCTTGTATATATGCAAATACAGCAATGTTTAAGTTTGAATGCTAATGCTAACTTGCTAATGCTAGCGATCTATTGTTAGTGCTAATATCTGCTCATTTTCATACTTTACGTGTCCTCTATGATGGAAATAAGAGATCAGATGGCATTAAAACATAACCCTTCATGGGAATATGCGATTAAATGGCATTAATGCTTCACCCTTCTTTTATAAATTCAAATACAGCAATGTTAAAGTCTGAATGCTAATGCTAACTTGCTAATGCTAGCGATCTATTGTTAGTGCTAATATTTGCTCATTTTCATACTGTACGTGTCCTCTATGATGGAAATAAGAGATCAGATGGCATTTAAACATAACCCTTCAATATGAGATTAAATGGCATTAAAGCTTAACCCTTCTTTTATAAATTCAAATACAGCAATGTTAAAGTTTCAATGCTAATGCAAACTTGCAAATGCTAGCGATCTAATGCTAGTGCTAATATCTGGTCATTTTCATACTGTACGTGTCCTCTATGATGGAAATAAGAGATCAGATGGCAAAAAAGCACAACCCTTCATGGCAATATGAGATTAAATGGCATTAAAGCTTAACCCTTCTTGTATATATACAAATACAGCAATGTTAAAGTTTGAATGCTAATGATAACTTGCTAATGCTAACGATCTAATGCTAGTGCTAATATCTGGTCATTTTCATACTGTACGTGTCCTCTATGATGGAAATAAGAGATCAGATGGCATTAAAGCATAAGCCTTCATGGGAATATGAGATTAAATGCCATTAAAGCTTAACCCTTCTAGTAAATATGCAAATACAGTCATGTTAAAGTTTGAATGCAAATGGTAGCGATCTAATGCTAGTGCTAATATCTGGTCATTGTCATACTGTATGTGTCCTCTATGATGGAAATAAGAGATCAGATGGCATTAACGCATTACCCTTCATTGCAATGTGAGATTAAATGGCATTAAAGCTTAACCCTTCTTGTACATATGCAAATACAGCAATGTTAAAGTTTGAATTCTAATGCTAACTTGCTAATGCTAGCGATCTAATGCTAGTGCAAATATCTGGTCATTTTCATACTGTACGTGTCCTCTATGATGGAAATAAGAGATCAGATGGCATTAAAGCATAACCCTTCATGGGAATATGAGATTAAATGGCATTCAAGCTTAACCCTTCTTGTATATATGCAAATACAGCAATGTTTAAGTTTGAATGCTAATGCTAATTTGCTAATCCTAGCGATTTAATGTTAGTGCTAATATCTGGTCATTTTCATAATGTACGTGTCCTCTATGATGGAAATAAGAGTTCACATGGCATTAAAGCTTAACCCTTCATGGGAATATGAGATTAGATGGCATTAAAGCTTAACCCTTCTTGTAAATATGCAAATACAGTCATGTTAAAGGTTGAATGCTAATGCTAGCGATCTAATGCTAGTGCTAATATCTAGTCATTGTCATGCTGTATGTGTCCTCTTTGATGGAAATAAGAGATCAGATTGCATTAAAGCATAACCCTTCATGGGAATATTAGATGAGATGGCATTGAAGCTTAACCTTCATCTAAATATGCAAATACAGCACTGTTAAATTTGAATGCCTAACTTGCTAATGCTATATCTAATGCTAATGGTAATGTCTAATTTTCATACTGTACGTGTCCTCTTTGATGGAAATAAGAGATCAGATGTCATTAAATTTTCATGGCAAAAATGAGATTAAAAGGAATTAAAGCTTAACCCTTCTTGTATATATTCAAATACAGCAATGTTAAAGTTCGAATTTAATGTTGCTAATGCTATCGATCTAATGCTAGTGCTAATATCTTCTCATTTTCATACTGCATTTGTCTTCTATGATGGAAATAAGAGATCAGATGGCATTAAAGCATAACCCTTCATGGGAATATGAGATTAAATGGCATTAAAGCTTAATTTTTCTTTTATAAATTCAAATACAGCAATGTTATAGTTTGAATGCTAATGCTAACTTGCTAATGCTATCGATCTAATGCTAGTGCTAATATCTTGTCATTGTCATACTGTATGTGTCCTATGATGGAAATAAGAGATGGCAGATGGCAAAAAAATTAAATGGCATTAACCCTTCATGGGAATATGAGATTAATGCTATGGCATTAAAGCTTAACCCTTTGTCATACTGTATATATACAAATACAGGCAATGTTAAAGTTTTTGAATACTAATGCTAACTTGCTAATGCTTAGCGATCTAATGCTAGTGCAAATATCTGCTCATTGTCATACTGTATGTGTCCTCTAGATGGAAATAAGAGATCAGATGGCATTAAAGCATAACCCTTCATGGCAATATGAGATTAAATGGCATTCAAGCTTAACCCTTCTTGTATATATCCAAATACAGCAATGTTTAAGTTTGAATGCTAATGCTAACTTGCTAATCCTAGCGATTTAATGTTAGTGCTAATATCTGGTCATTTTCATACTGTACGTGTCCTCTATGATGGAAATAAGAGATCAGATGGCATTAAAGCATAACCCTTCATGGGAATATGAAATTAGATGCCGTTAAAGCTTAACCCTTCTTGTAAATATGCAAATACAGTCATGTTAAAGTTTGAATGCTAATGCAAGCGATCTAATGCTAATGCTAATATCTGGTCATTGTCATACTGTATGTGTCCTCTATGATGGAAGGAAGAGATCAGATGGCATTAAAGCATAACCCTTCATGGCAATTTGAGATTAAATGGCATTAAAGCTTAACCCTTATTGTAAAATATACTAATACAGTAATGTTAAAGTTTGAATGGTGATGCTAACTTGCTAATGCTAGCAATCTAATGCTATTGCTAATATCTGGTCATTTTCATACTGTATGGAAATGAGAGATCAGATGCCATTAAAGCATAACGCTCTTATATGAGATTAATGGGAAAAATATGCAAAAACAATGTTAAAGTTTGAATTTTCCATTATTATAAAAATTTTCATGGGTATGATGGAAATAAGAGATCAGATGGCATTAAAGCATAACCCTTCATGGGAATATGAGATTAAATAACCCTTCATGGGAATATGAGATTAAATGGCATTCAAGCTTAACCCTTCTTGTATATATGCAAATACAGCAATGTTAAAGTTTGAACGCTAATGCTAACTTGCTAATGCTAGCGATCTAATGCTAGTGCTAATATCTGGTCATTTTCATACTGTACGTGTCCTCTATGATGGTAATAAGAGATCAGATGGCAAAAAAGCACAACTCTTCATGGCAATATGAGATTAAATGGCATTAAAGCTTAACCCTTCTTGTATATATACAAATACAGCAATGTTAAAGTTTGAATGTAAATGCTAAATTGTTAATGCTAGCGATCTAATGCTAGTGCTATTATCTGCTCATTGTCATACTGTATGTGTCCTCTATGATGGAAATAATAGATCAGATGGCATTAAATCATAACCCTTCATGGCAATATGAGATTAAATGGCATTAAAGCTAACGCTTCTTTTTATATATATGCAAATACAGCAATGTTAAATTTGAATGCTAATGCTAACTTGCTAATGCTAGCGATCTAATGCTCGTGCTAATATCTGGTCATTTTCATACTGTATGTGTCCTCTATAATGGAAATAAGAGATCACATGGCATTAGAGCATAACCCTTCATGTGAATATGAAATTAGATGCCATAAAGCTTAACCCTTCTTGTAAATATGCAAATACAGCAATGTTAAAGTTTGAATGCTAATGCTAGCGATCTAATGCTAGTGCTAGAGCTAATATCTGGTCATTGACATACTGTATGTGTTCTCTATGATGGAAATAAGAGATCAGATGGCATTAAAGCATAACCCTTCATGGCAATTTGAGAATAAATGGCATTAAAGCTTAACCCTTCTTGTAAATATACTAATACAGCAATGTTAAAGTTTGAATGGTAATGCTAACTTGCTAATGCTAGCAATCTAATGCTATTGCTAATATCTGGTCATTTTCATACTGTATGTGTCCTCTATGATGGAAATGAAGAGATCAGATGGCATTAAAGCATAACCCTTCATGGGAATATGAGATTAAATGGCATTCAAGCTAACCCTTCTTGTCTATATGCAAATACAGCAATGTTAAAGTTTGAATGCTAATGCTAACTTGCTAATGTTAGCGATCTAATGCTAGTGCTAATATCTGGTCATTTTCATACTTTACGTGTTCCTCTATGATGGAAATAAGAGATCAGCTGGCATTAAAGCATAACCCTTCATGGGAATATGAGATTAAATGGCATTCAAGCTTAACCCTTCTTGTACATATATGCAAATACAGCAATGTTAAAGTTTGAATGCTAATGCTAACTTGCTAATGCTATCGATCTATTGTTAGTGCTCATATCTGGTCATTTTTCATAATGTACGTGTCCTCTATGATGGAAATAAAGAGATCAGATGTCATTAAAGCATAACCCTTCATGGGAATATGAGTTTAAATGCCATTAAAGCTTAACCCTTCTTTTATAAATTCAAATACAGCAATGTTAAAGTTTGAATTTAATGCTAACTTGCTAATGCAAGCGATCTAATGCTAGTGCTAATATCTGGTCATTTTCATCCTGTACGTGTCCTCTAAGATGGAAATAAGAGATCAGATGGCAAAAAAGCACAACCCTTCATGGCAATATGAGATTAAATGGCATTAAAGCTTAATCCTTCTTGTATATATACAAATACAGCAATGTTAAAGTTTAAATGCTAATGCTAACTTGCTAATGCTAGCGATCTAATGCTAGTGTGCTAATATCTGCTCATTTTCATACTGTATGTGTCCTCTATGATGGAAATAAGAGATCAGATGGCATTAAAGCATAACCCTTCATGGCAATATGAGATTAAATGGCATTAAATCTAAAACCCTTCTAGTATGTATATGCAAATACAGCACTGTTAAATTTGAATGCTAATGCTAACTTGCTAATTCTAGCAATCTAATGCTAGTGCTAATGTCTGCTCATTTTCATACTGTACGTGTCCTCTATGATGGAAATAAGAGATCAGATGCCATTAAAGCATAACCCTTCATGGGAATATGAGATTAAATGGCATTAAAGCTTAACCCTTCTTGTATATATGCAAATACAGCAATGTTAAATTTGAATGCTAATGCTAACATGCTAATGCTAGCGATCTAATGCTAGTGCTAATATCTGGTCATTGTCGTACTGTACGTGTCCTCTATATTGGAAATAAGAGATCACATGGCATTAAAGCATAACCCTTCATGGGAATATGAAATTAGATGCCATTAAAGCTCAACCCTTCTTGTAAATATGCAAATACAGTCATGTTAAAGTTTGAATGCTAATGCTAGCGATCTAATGGTAGTGCTAATATCTGGTCATTGTCATACTGTATGTGTCCTCTATGATGGAAATAAGAGATCAGATGGCATTAAAGCCGAACCCTTCATGGCAATGTGAGATTAAATGGCATTAAAGCTTAACCCTTCTTGTAAATATGCAAATACAGCAATGTTAAAGTTTGAATTTAATGAACTTGCTAATGCTAGCGATCTAATGCTAGTGCTAATATCTGGTCATTTTCATTGTACGTACGGTCTCTATGATGGAAATGAGAGATCAGATGCCTTTAAAGCATAACCCTTCATGGGAATATGAGATTAAATGCCATTAAAGCTTAACCCTTCTATTATATATGCAAATACAGCAATGTTAAATTTGCATGCTAATGCTAACTTGCTAATGCTAGCGATCTAATGCTAGTGCTCATATCTGGTCATTTTTATTCTGCACGGTCCTCTATGATGTAAAAAATGAGAGATCAAATGGCATTAAAGCATAACCCTTCATGGGGAATATGAAATTAGATGCCATTAAAGCTTAACCCTTCTTGTAAATATGCAAATACAGTCATGTTTAAGTTTGAATGCTAATGCTAGCGATCTAATGCTAGTGCTAATATCTGGTCATTGTCATACTGTATGTGTCCTCTATGATGGAAATAAGAGATCAGATGGCATTAAAGCATAATCCTTCATGGCAATTTGAGATTAAATGGCATTAAAGCTTAACCCTTCTTGTAAATATACAA
>CM056199.1:97522778-97556986 GCA_029692085.1 Gymnothorax javanicus | reverse complement strand
TTGATCAGATGGCATTAAAGCATATCGCTTCATGTGGATATGTGATTAGATGGCATTAAAAGTTTAACCCTTCTTGTATATATGCAAATATAGCAATGTTAAAGTTTGAATGCTAATGCTAACTTGCTAATGCTAGCGATCTAATGCTTGTGCTAATATCTGGTCATTGTCATCCTGTATGTGTCCTCTAGGATGGAAATAAGAGATCAGATGGCATTAAAGCATAACCCTTCATGGCAATATGAGATTAAATTGCATTAAATGCTTAACCCTTCTTGTTTATATACAAATACAGCAATGTTAAAGTTTGAATGCTAATGCTAACTTGCTAATGCTAGCGATCTAATGCTAGTGCAAATATATGGTCATTTTCATACTATATGTGTCCTTTATGATGGAAATAAGAGATCAGATGCCATTAAAGCATAACCCTTCATGGGAATATGAGATTAAATGGCATTAAAGCTTAACCCTTCTTGTATATATGCAAATACAGCAATGTTAAAGTTTGAATGCTAATGCTAATTTGCTAATGCTAGCGATCTAATGCTAGTGCAAATAAATGGCCATTTTCATATTGTATGTGTCTTCTATGATGGAAATAAGAGATCAGATGGCATTAAAGCATAACCCTTCATGGGAATATGAGATTAAATGGCATTAAAGCTTAACCCTTTTTCTATATATGCAAATACAGCAATGTTAAAGTTTGAATGCTGATGCTAAACTAATGCTAGCGATCTAATGCTAGTGCTAATATCTGGTCATTGTCATCCTGTATGTGTCCTGTTGATGGAAATAAAAGATCAGATGTCATTAAAGCATAACACTTCATGGCAATATGAGATTAAATGGCATTGAGGCTTAACCCTTCTTGTATATATACAAATACAGCAATTTTAAAGTTTGAATGCTAATGCTAACTTGCTAATGCTAGCGATCTAATGCTAGTGCTAATATCTTGTCATTTTCATACTGTAATTGTCCTCTTTGATGGAAATATGAGATCAGATGGCATTAAATCATAACCCTTCATGGGAATATGAGATTAAATGGCATTCAAGCTTAGCCCTTCTTGTATATATACAAATACAGCAATGTTAAAATTTGAATGCTAATGCTAACTTGCTAATGCTTGCGATCTAATGCTAGTGCAAATATATGGTCATTTTCATACTGTATGTGTCCTCTATGATGGAAATAAGAGATCAGATGGCATTAAAGCATAACCCTTCATGGGAATATGAGATTAAATGGCATTAAAGCTTAACCCTTCTTGTACATATGCAAATATAGCAATGTTAAAGTTTGAATGCTAATGCTAGCGATCTAATGCTAGTGCTAATATCTCGTCATTGTAATACTGTATCTGTCCTCTATGATGGAAATAAGAGATCAGATGGCATTAAAGCATAACAATTCATGGCAATATGAGATTAAATGGCATTAAAGCTTAACCCTTCTTGTATATATGCAAATACAGCAATGTTAAAGTTTGAATGCTTAAGTTAACTTGGTAATTCTAGCGATCTAATGCTAATGCTAATATCTGGTCATTTTCATATTATACGTGTCCTCTATGATGGAAATAAGAGATCAGATGGCATTAAAAGCATAACCCTTCATGGGAATATGAGATTAAATGTCATTAAAGCTTAAGCCTTCTTGTATAAAAAAAGCAAATACAGCAATGTTAAAGTTTGAATGCTAATGCTAACTTGCTAATGCTAGCGATCTAATGCTAGTGCTAATATCTGGTCATTTTCATACAGTTCTTGTCCTCTTTAATGGAAATAAAGGATCAGATGCGTTTAAAGCATAACCCTTCATGGGGAATATGAGATTAAATGGCATTAGTGCTGCACCTTTTCTTGTATATATGCAAATACAGCAATGTTAAAGTTTGAATGCTAATGCTAAATTGCTAATGCTAGAGATCTATTGCTAGTGCTAATATCTGGTTATATTCATACTGTACGTGTCCTCTATGATGGAAATAAGAGATCAGATGGCATTAAAAGCATTAACCCTTCATGGGAATATGAGATTAAATGGCATTAAAGCTTAACCCATTCTTGTATATATGCAAATACAGCAAAGTTAAAGTTTGAATGCTTATGCTAACTTGCTAATGCTAGCGATCTAATGAAAGTGCTAATATCTTGTTATTTTCATACTCTACGTGTCCTCTATGATGGAAATAAGAGATCACATGGCATCAAAGCATAACCATTCATGGGAATATGAGATTAGATGTCATTAAAGCTTAACCCTTCTTGTACATATGCAAATACAGCAATGTTAAAGTTTGAATGCTAATGCTAGCGATCTAATGGTAGTGCTAATATCTGATCATTGTCATATTGTATGTGTCCTCTATGATGGAAATTAGAGATCAGATGGCATTAAAGCATAACCCTTCATGGGAATATGAGATTAGATGGCATTAAAGCTTAACCCTTCTTGTATACATGTAAATACAGCAATGTTAAAGTTTGAATGCTAATGCTAACTTGCCAATGCTAGCGATCTAATGCTAGTGCTAATATCTGGTCATTGTCATACTGTATGTGTACTCTATGATGGAAATAAGAGATCAGATGGAATTAAAGCATAACCCTTCATGGGAATATGAGATTAAATGGCATTAAAGCTTAACCTTCTTGTACATATGCAAATACAGCAATGTTAAAGTTTGAATGCTAATGCTAGTGATCTAATGCTAGTGCTAATATCTGGTCATTGTCATACTGTATGTGTCTCTATGATGGAAATAAGAGATCATATGGCATTAAAGCATAACAATTCATGGCAATATGAGATTAAATGGCATTAAAGCTTAACCCTTCTTGTATATATGCAAATACAGCAATGTTAAAGTTTGAATGCTAAAGCTAACTTGGTAATTCTAGCGATCTAATGCTAATGCTAATATCTGGTCATTTTCATATTATACGTGTCCTCTATGATGGAAATAAGAGATCAGATGGCATTAAAAGCATAACCCTTCATGGGAATATGAGATTAAATGTCATTAAAGCTTAAGCCTTCTTGTATAAAAGCAAATACAGCAATGTTAAAGTTTGAATGCTAATGCTAACTTGCTAATGCTAGCGATCTAATGCTAGTGCTAATATCTGGTCATTTTCATACAGTTCTTGTCCTCTTTAATGGAAATAAAAAAGATCAGATGCGTTTAAAACATAACCCTTCTTGGGAATATGAGATTAAATGGCATTAGTGCTGCACCTTTCTTGTATATATGCAAATACAGCAATGTTAGAGTTTGAATGCTAATGCTAAATTGCTAATGCTAGAGATATATTGCTAGTGCTAATATCTGGTTATATTCATACTTGTACGTGTCCTCTATGATGGAAATAAAGAGATCCAGATGGCATTAAAAGCATAACGCTTCATGGGAATATGAGATTAAATGGCATTAAAGCTTAACCCTTCTTGTATATATGCAAATACAGCAAAGTTAAAGTTTGAATGTTTATGCTAACTTGCTAATGCTAGCGATCTAATACTAGTGCTAATATCTGGTCATTGTCATACTGTACGTGTCCTCTTTGATGGTAATAATTGATCACATGGCATTTTTAGCATATCCTTCATGGGAATATGTGATTAGGTGGCATTTAAGCTTCACTTCTTCTTATATATATGCAAATACAGCAATGTTAATGTTTGAATGCTAATGCTAACTTGCTAATGCTAGCGATTTAATGTTAGTGCTAATATCTGGTCATTTTCATGCTGCACGTGTCCTCTATGATGGAAATAAGAGATCACATGTCATTGAAGCATAACCATTCATGAGAATATGAGATTAGATGGCATTAAAGCTAAACCCTTTTTGTAAATATGCAAATACAGTAATGTTACAGTTTGAATGCTAATGCTAGCGATCTAATGCTAGTACTAATATCTGGTCATTGTAATACTGTATGTGTCCTCTATGATGGAAATAAGAGATCAGATGGCATTAAAGCATTACCCTTCATGGCTATATGAGATTCAAGGGCATTAAAGCTTAACCCTTCTTGTATATATACAAATACAGCAATGTTAAAGTTTGAATGCTAATGCTAACTTGCTAATGCTAACGATCTAATGCTAGTGCTAATATCTTGTTATTTTCATACCATACGTGTCCTCTATGATGGAAATAAGAGATCACATGGCAACAAAGCATAACCCTTCATGGGAATATGAGATTAGATGGCATTAAAGCTTAACCCTTCTTGTAAATATGCAAATACTGTAATGTTAAAGTTTGAATGATAATGCTAGCGATCTAATGTAGTGCTAATATCTGGTCATTGTCATACTTTATGAGTCCTTTATGATGGACATAAGAGATCAGAATGCAATAAAGCATAACCCTTCATGGGAATATGAGATTAAATGGCATTAAAGCTTCACCCTTCTTGTATATATGCAAATACAGCTATGTTAAAATTTGAATGCTAATGCAAACGTGCTAATGCTAGCGATCTAATGCTCGTGCTAATATCTGGTCATTTTCATGCTGTACGTGTCCTCGATGATGGAAATAACAGATCAGATGGCATTGAGCATAACCATTCATGGGAATATGAGATTAAATGGCATTAAAGCTAAACCCTTCTTGTACATATGCAAATTCAGCAATGTTCAAGTTTAAATGCTCATGCTAACTTGCTAATGCTTGCGATCAAATGCTAGTGCTAATATCTGGTCGTTTTCATACTCTTCGTGTCCTCTTTGATGGAAATAAGAGATCAGATGGCATTAAAGCATAACCCATCATGGGAATATGAGATTAAATGGCATTAAAGCTTAACCCTTCTTGTACATATGCAAATACAGCAATGTTAAAGTTTGAATTCTAATGCTAGCGATCTAATGCTTGTGCTAATATCTGATCATTGTCATACTGTATGTGTCCTTTATGATGGAAATAAGATATCAGATGGCATTAAAGCATAACCCTTCATGGGAATATGAGAATAGATGGCATTAAAGCTTAACCCTTCTTGTATACATGCAAATACAGCAATGTTAAAGTTTGAATGCTAATGCTAGCGATCTAATGCTAGTGCTACTATCTGGTCATTGTCATACTGTATGTGTCCTCTATGATGGAAATAAAGAGATCAGAAGGCATTAAAGCATAACCCTTCTTGTATATATGCAAATACAGCAATGTTAAAAAGTATGAATGCTAATGCTAACTTGCTAATTCTTGCGATCTAATGCTAATGCTAATATCTGGTCATTTTCATATTATACTTGTCCTCTATGATGGAAATAAGAGACCAGATGGCATTAAAGCATAACCCTTCATGGGAATATGAGATTAAATGTCATTAAAAGCTTAAGCCTTCTTGTATAAAAAAAGCAAATACAGCAATGTTAAAAAGTTTGAATGCTAATGCTAACTTGCTAATGCTAGCGATCTAATGCTAGTGCTAATATCTGGTCATTTTCATACTGTTCTTGTCCTCTTTAATGGAAATAAAAGATCAGATGCCTTTAAAGCATATCCTTTCATGGGAATATGAGATTAAATGGCATTAGTGCTGAGCCTTTCTTGTATATATGCAAATACAGCAATGTTAAAGTTTGAATGCTCATGCAAACGTGCTAATTCTAGCGATCTAATGATAGTGCTAATATCTGGTCATTTTCATACTGTACGTGTCCTCGATGATGGAAATAAGAGATCAGATGGCATTGAAGCATAACCCTTCATGGGAATATGAGATTTAATGGCATTAAAGCTAATCCCTTCTTGTACATATGCAAATACAGCAATGTTAAAGTTTGAATGCTTATGCTAACTTGCTAATGCTAGCGATCTAATACTAGTGCTAATATCTGGTCATTGTCATACTGTACGTGTCCTCTATTATGGTAATAATTGATCACATGGCATTTAAGCATATCCCTTCATGGGAATATGTGATTAGATGGCATTAAAGCTTCACCCTTCTTTTATATTTGCAAATACAGCAATGTTAATGTTTGAATGCTAATGGTAACTTGCTAATGCAAGCGATCTAATGCTAGTGCTAATATCTGGTCATTGTCATAATGTATGTGTCCTCTATAATGGAAATAAGAGTTCAGATGGCATTAAAGCATAGTCCTTCATGGCTATATGAGATTCAATGGCATTAAAGCTTAACTCTTCTTGTATATATACAAATACAGCAATGTTAAAGTTTGAATGCTAATGCTAACTTGCTAATGCTAACGATCTAATGCTAGCGCTAATATCTTGTTATTTTCATTCTCTACGTGTCCTCTATGATGAGAATAAGAGATCGCATGGCATCAAAGCATAACCCTTCATGGGAATATGAGATTAGATGGCATTCAAGCTTAACCCTTCTTGTAAATATGCAAATACAGTCATGTTAAAGTTTGAATGATAATGCTAGCGATCTGATGCTAGTGCTAATATCTGGTCATTGTCATACTTTATGTGTCCTTTATGATGGACATAAGAGATCAGATGGCAATAAAGCATAACCCTTCATGGCAATATCAGATTAAATGGCATTAAAGCTTAACCCTTCTTGTATATATGCAAATACAGCTATGTTAAAGTTTGAATGCTAATGCAAACGTGCTAATGCTAGCGATCTAATGCTAGTGCTAATATCTGGTCATTTTCATGCTGTACGTGTCCTCAATGATGGAAATAAGAGATCAGATGGCATTGAGCATAACCATTCATGGGAATATGAGATTAAATGGCATTAAAGCTAAACCCTTCTTGTACATATGCAAATACAGCAATGTTAAAGTTTGAATGCTCATGCTAACTTGCTAATGCTAGCGATCTAATGCTAGTGCTAATATTGGGTCGTTTTCATACTCTTCGTGTCCTCTTTGATGGAAATAAGAGATCAGATGCCTTTAAAGCATAACCCTTCATGGGAATATGAGATTAAATGGCATTTAACCTTAACCCTTCTAGTATACATGCAAATACAGCAATGTTAAAGTTTGAATGCTAATGCTAACTTTCCAATGCTTGCGATCTAATGCTAGTGCTAATATCTGGTCATTGTCATTCTGTATGTGTCCTCTATGATGGAAATAAGAGATCAGATGGCATTAAAAGCATAACCCATCAGGGGAATATGAGATTAAATGGCATTAAAGCTTAACCCTTCTTGCACATATGCAAATACAGCAATGTTAAAGTTTGAATGGTAATGCTAGCAATCTAATGCTTGTGCTAATATCTGATCATTGTCATACTGTATGTGTCCTTTATGATGGAAATAAGATATCAGATGGCATTAAAGCATAACCCTTCATGGGATTATGAGATTAGATGGCATTAAAGCTTAACCCTTCTTGTATAAAAGCAAATACAGCAATGTTAAAGTTTGAATGCTAAAGCTAACTTGCTAATGCTAGCGATCTAATGCTCGTGCTAATATCTTGTCATTTTCATACTGTTCTTGTCCTCTTTAATGGAAATAAAAGATCAGATGCCTTTAAAGCATATCCCTTCATGGGAATATGAGAATAAATGTCATTAGTGCTGAACCTTTCTTGTATATATGCAAATACAGCAATGTTAAAGTTTGAATGCTAATGCTAAATTGCTAATGCTTGCAATCTATTGCTAGTGCTAATATCTGGTTATATTCATACTGTACATGTCCTCTATGATGGAAATAAGAGATCAGATGGCATTAAGCATAACCCTTCATGGGAATATGAGATTAAATGGCATTAAAGCTTAACCCTTCTTGTATATATGCAAATACTGTCATGTTAAAGTTTGAATGATAATGCTAGCGATCTAATACTAGTGCTAATATCTGGTCATTGTCATACTTTATGTGTCCTTTATGATGGACATAAGAGATCATGTGGCAATAAAGCATAACCCTTCATGGCAATATCAGATTAAATGGCATTAAAGCTTAACCCTTCTTGTATATATGCAAATACAGCAATGTTAAAGTTTGAATGCTAATGCTAGCGATCTAATGCTAATGCTAATATCTGGTCATTTTCATACTGCACGTGTCCTCGATGATGGAAATAAGAGATCAGATGGCATTGAAGCATAACCCTTCATGGGAATATGAGATTAAATGGCATTAAAGCTTAACCCTTCGAGTATATATGCAAATACAGCAATGTTAAAGTTTGAATGCTAATTCTAACTTGCTAAAGCTAGTGGTCTAATGCTTTTGCTAATATCTGGTCATTGTCATGTTTTATTTGTCCTTTATGATGGAAATAAGAGATCAGATGGCATTAAAGCATAACCCTTCATGGCAATATCAGTTTAAATTGCATTAAAGCTTAAACCTTCTTCGATAAATTCAAATACAGCAATGTTAAAGTTTGAATGCTAATGCTAATTTGCTAATGCTAGGGATATAATGCTCGTGCTAATATCTCGTCATTTTCATACTATACTTGTCCTCTATGATGGAAATAAGAGGTCAGATGCCATTAAAAGCATAACCCTTCACGGAAATATGAGATTAAATGGCATTAAAGCTTAACCCTTCTTGTACATATTCAAATAAAGCAATGTTAAAGTTTGAATGCTAATGCTAACTTGCTAATGCTAGCGATCTAATGCTAGTGCTAATATCTGGTCATTTTTATACTGTACATGTCCTCTATGATAGAAATAAGAGATCAGAGGCCTTGAAAGCATAACCCTTCATGGGAATATGAGATTAAATGGCATTAAAGCTTAACCCTTCTTGTATAAATTCAAATACAGCAATGTTAAAGTTTGAATGCTAATGCCAACTTGCTAATGATAGCGATTTAATGCTAGTGCTAATATCTGGTCATTTTCATACTGTCGTGTCTCTATGATGGAAATAAGAGATCAGATGGCATTAAAGCATAACCCTTCATGGGAATATGAGATTAGATGCCATGAAAGCTTAACCCTTCTTGTAAATATGCAAATACAGTCATGTTAAAGTTTGAATGTTAATGCTAGCGATCTAATGCTAGTGTTAATATCTGGTCATATTCATACTTTACGAGTGCTCTATGATGGAAATAAGAGATGAGATGGCATTAAAGCATAACCCTTCATGGGAATATGACATTAAATGGCATTAAAGCTTAATCCTTCTGGTATATATGCAAATACAGCAATGTTAAAGTTTGAATGCTAATGCTAACTTTCTAATGCTAGCGATCTAATGCTAGTGCTAATATCTGGTCATTTTCATACTGTACATGTCCTCTATGATAGAAATAAGAGATCAGATGACATTGAAGCATAACCCTTCATGGGAATATGAGATTAAATGGCATAAAAGCTTAACCCTTCAGTATATATGCAAATACAGCAATGTTAAAGTTTGAATGCTAATTCTAACTTGCTAATGCTAGTGGTCTAATGCTTTTGCTAATATCTGGTCATTGTCATGTTTTATGTGTCCTTTATGATGGAAATAAGAGATCAGATGGCATTAAAGCATAACCCTTCATGGCAATATGAGTTTAAATGGCATTAAAGCTTAAACCTTTTTGGATAAATTCAAAGACAGCAATGTTAAAGTTTGAATGCTAATGCTAATTTGCTAATGCTAGGGATCTAATGCTAGTGCTAATATCTGGTCATTTTCATACTATACTTGTCCTCTATGATGGAAATAAGAGATCAGATGGCATTAAAGCATAACCCTTCATGGGAATATGAGATTAAATGGCATTAAAGCTTAACGCTTCTTGTATATATGCAAATACAGCAATGTTAAAGTTTGAATGCTAATGCTAACTTGCTAATGCTAGCGATCTAATGCTAGTGCTAATATCTCGTCATTGTCATCCTGTATGTGTCCTCTAGATGGAAATAAGAGATCAGATGTCATTAAAGCATAACACTTCATGGTAACACTTTACAATAAGGGTACAACAATTAACATTAGTTAATGCAGTAATAGGCATTTACTGACAGGTAATTAACATTTAACTAATGCACCTGGTAATCATTTACAAATGATGTTCACATCAACTAAGGTATTAATTTATAAATTATGGTTTAATAGTTTGAAGTACTACATAGGGGATACTTAAGGGATGTTTTCAACTTCACAATAAGGGATACATAGAAAATTAATAAATGCTCAATTATGTTTACGTAATGCTTACTAAGCTATCTAACACATTAGTTACCTGCTAATTAGCTGATAGTTAATGAACTAATGTTAATTAATGTTAATTGTTGTACCCTTATTGTAAAGTGTTACCCACTTCATGGCAATATGAGATTAAATGGCATTAAGGCTTAACCCTTCTTGTAAATATACAAATACAGTAATATTAAAGTTTGAATGCTAATGCTAACTTGCTAATGCTAGCGATCTAATGCTTGTGCTAATATTTTGTCATTTTCATACTGTACTTGTCCTCTATGATGGAAATAAGAGATCAGATGGCATTAAATCATAACCCTTCATGGGAATATGAGATTAAATGGCATTCAAGCTTAGCCCTTCTTGTATATATACAAATACAGCAATGTTAAAATTTGAATGCTAATGCTAACTTGCTAATGCTAGCGATCTAATGCTAGTGCAAATATATGGTCATTTTCATACTGTATGTGTCCTCTATGATGGAAATAAGAGATCAGATGCAATTAAAGCATAACCCTTCATGGGAATATGAGATTAAATGACATTAAAGCTTAACCCTTCTTGTATGTATGCAAATACTGCAATGTTAAAGTTTGAATGCTAATGCTAACTTGCTAATGCTAGCGATCTAATGCTAGTGCAAATATCTGGTCATTGTCATACTCTATGTGTCCTCTATGATGGAAATAAGAGATCAAATGGCATTAAAGCATAACCCTTCATGGCAATATGAGATTAAATGGCATTAAAATTTAACCCTTCTATTATATATGCAAATACAGCACTGTTAAAGTTTGAATGCTAATGCTAACTTGCTAATGCTAGCGATCTAATGCTAGTGCAAATATCTGGTCATTTTCATACTCTAGGTGTCCTATATGATGTAAATAAGAGATCATATGGCATTAAAGCATAACCCTTCATGGGAACATGAGATTAAAAGGCATTATAGCTTTACCCGTCTTGTATATATGCAAATACAGCAATGTTAAAGTTTGAATGCTAATGCTAACTCGCGAATGCTAGCGATCTAATGCTAGTGCTAATATCCGGTCATTTTCATACAGTACGTGCCCTGTATGATGGAAATAAGAGATCACATGGCATTAAAGCATAACCCTTCATGGGAATATGAGATTAGATGCCATTCAAGCTTAAACCTTCTTGTAAATATGCAAATACAGCAATGTAAAAGTTTGAATGCTAATTCTAACTTGCTAATGCAAGCGATCTAATGCTAGTGCTAATATCTGGTTATTGTCATACTGTATGTGTCCTCTATGATTGAAATAAGAGATCATATGGCATTAAAGCATAACCCTTCATGGCAATATTTGACGAAATGTCATTAAAGCTTAACCCTTCTTGTATAAATTCAAATACAGCAATGTTAAAGTTTGAATGCTAATGCTAACTTGCTAATACTAGCGATCTAATGCTAGTGCTAATATCTGGTCATTTTCATACTGTATTTGTCCTCTATGATGGAAATAAGAATCAGATGGCATTAAAGCATAACCCTTCATGTGAATATGTGATTAGATGGCATTAAAGCTTAACCCTTCTTGTTTATGCAAATTCAGTAATGGTAAAATTTGAATGCTAATGCTAACTTGCTGATGATAGCAATCTAATGCTAGTGCTAATATCTGTTCATTTTCATACTGTTCGTGTCCTCAATGATGGAAATAAGAGATCAGATGCCTTTAAAGAATAACCTTTCATGGGAATATGAGATTAAATGGCATTAAAATTTAACCCTTCTTGTATATATGCAAATACAGCAATGTTAAAGTTTGAATGCTAATGCTAACTTGCTAATGCTAGCGATCTAATGCTAGTGCTAATATCTCATCATTTTCATACTGTTCGTGTCCTCTTTAATGGAAATAATAGATCAGATGCCTTTAAAGCATAACCCTTCATGGGAATATGAGATTAAATGGCATTAATGCTGAACCCTTCTTGTATATATGCAAATACAGCAATGTTAAAGTTTGAATGCTAATGCTAACTTGCTAATGCTAGCGATCTAATGCTAGTGCTAAAATCTGGTCATTTTCATACTGTACGTGTTCTCTATGATGGAAATAGGAGATCAGATGGCATTTAAGCATAACCCTTCATGGGAATATGAGATTAAATGGCATTAAAGCTTAACCCTTCTTGTATATATTCAAATACAGCAATGTTAAAGTTTGAATGCTAATGCTAACTTGATAAAGCTAGCGATCTAATGCTAGTGCTAATATCTGGTCATTGTCCTACTGTACATGTCCTCTTTGATGGTAATAATTGATCAGATGGCATTTAAGCATATCCCTTCATGTGAATATGTGATTAGATGGCATTAAAGCTTAACCCTTCTTGTATATATGCAAATACATCAATGTTAAAGTTTGAATGCTAATGCTAACTTGCTAATGCTAGCGATCTAATGCTAGTGCTAATATCTGGTCATTTTCATACTGTACGTGTCCTCTATGATGGAAATAAGAGATCAGATGGCATTTAAGCATAACCCTTCATGGGAATATGAGATTAAATGGCATTTAAGCTGAACCCTACTTGTATATATGCAAATTCAGCAATGTTAAAGTTTGAATGCTAATGCTAACTTGCTGATGCTAGCGATCTAATGCAAGTGCTAATATCTGGTCATTGTCATACTGTACATGTCCTCTTTGTAATAAAATTTAAGCATATCCTTCATGTGAATATGTGATTAGATGGCATTAAAGCTAAACCCTTCTTGTTTATGCAAATACAGTAATGTTAAAATTTGAATGCAAATGCTAACTTGCTGATGCTAGCGATCTAATGCTAGTGCTAATATCTGTTCATTTTCATTCTGTTCGTGTCCTCTATGATGGAAATAAGAGATCTGATGCCTTTAAAGAATAACCTTTCATGGGAATATGAGATTAAATGGCATTAATGCTGAACACTTCTTGTATATTTGCAAATACAGCAATGTTAAAGTTTGAATGCTAATGCTAACTTGCTAATGCTAGCGATCTAATGCTAGTGCTAATATCTGGTCATTTTCATACTGTTCGTGTCCTCTTTAATGGAAAGAATAGATCAGATGCCTTTAAAGCATAACCCTTCATGGAAATATGAGATTAAATTGCATCAATGCTGAACACTTCTTGTATATTTGCAAAAACAGCAATGTTAAAGTTTGAATGCTAATGCTAACTTGCTAATGCTAGCGATCTAATGCTAGTGCTAATATCTCGTCATTTTCATACTGTTCGTGTCCTCTTTAATGGAAAGAATAGATCAGATGCCTTTAAAGCATAACCCTTCATGGAAATATGAGATTAAATTGCATTAATGCTGAACCCTTCTTGTATATATGCAAATACAGCAATGTTAAAGTTTGAATGCTAATGCTAATTTGCTAATGCTAGCGATCTAATGCTAGTGCTAATATCTGGTCATTTTTATACTGTACGTGTCCTCTATGATGGAAATAAGAGATCAGATGGCATTAAAGCATAACCCTTCATGGGAATATGAGATTAAATCGCATTAAAGCTTAACCCTTTTTGTATATATGCAAATACAGCAATGTTAAAGTTTGAATGCTAATGCTAACTTGCTAAAGCTAGCGATCTAATGCTGGTGCTAATATCTGGTCATTGTCCTACTGTACAAGTCCTCTTTGATGGTAATAATTGATCAGATGGCATTAAAGCATATCGCTTCATGTGGATATGTGATTAGATGGCATTAAAGCTTAACCCTTCTTGTATATATGCAAATATAGCAATGTTAAAGTTTGAATGCTAATGCTAACTTGCTAATGCTAGCGATCTAATGCTTGTGCTAATATCTGGTCATTGTCATCCTGTATGTGTCCTCTAGGATGGAAATAAGAGATCAGATGGCATTAAAGCATAACCCTTCATGGCAATATGAGATTAAATTGCATTAAATGCTTAACCCTTCTTGTTTATATACAAATACAGCAATGTTAAAGTTTGAATGCTAATGCTAACTTGCTAATGCTAGCGATCTAATGCTAGTGCAAATATATGGTCATTTTCATACTATATGTGTCCTTTATGATGGAAATAAGAGATCAGATGCCATTAAAGCATAACCCTTCATGGGAATATGAGATTAAATGGCATTAAAGCTTAACCCTTCTTGTATATATGCAAATACAGCAATGTTAAAGTTTGAATGCTAATGCTAATTTGCTAATGCTAGCGATCTAATGCTAGTGCAAATAAATGGCCATTTTCATATTGTATGTGTCTTCTATGATGGAAATAAGAGATCAGATGGCATTAAAGCATAACCCTTCATGGGAATATGAGATTAAATGGCATTAAAGCTTAACCCTTTTTCTATATATGCAAATACAGCAATGTTAAAGTTTGAATGCTGATGCTAACTTGCTAATGCTAGCGATCTAATGCTAGTGCTAATATCTGGTCATTGTCATCCTGTATGTGTCCTGTTGATGGAAATAAAAGATCAGATGTCATTAAAGCATAACACTTCATGGCAATATGAGATTAAATGGCATTGAGGCTTAACCCTTCTTGTATATATACAAATACAGCAATTTTAAAGTTTGAATGCTAATGCTAACTTGCTAATGCTAGCGATCTAATGCTAGTGCTAATATCTTGTCATTTTCATACTGTAATTGTCCTCTTTGATGGAAATATGAGATCAGATGGCATTAAATCATAACCCTTCATGGGAATATGAGATTAAATGGCATTCAAGCTTAGCCCTTCTTGTATATATACAAATACAGCAATGTTAAAATTTGAATGCTAATGCTAACTTGCTAATGCTTGCGATCTAATGCTAGTGCAAATATATGGTCATTTTCATACTGTATGTGTCCTCTATGATGGAAATAAGAGATCAGATGGCATTAAAGCATAACCCTTCATGGGAATATGAGATTAAATGGCATTAAAGCTTAACCCTTCTTGTACATATGCAAATATAGCAATGTTAAAGTTTGAATGCTAATGCTAGCGATCTAATGCTAGTGCTAATATCTCGTCATTGTAATACTGTATCTGTCCTCTATGATGGAAATAAGAGATCAGATGGCATTAAAGCATAACAATTCATGGCAATATGAGATTAAATGGCATTAAAGCTTAACCCTTCTTGTATATATGCAAATACAGCAATGTTAAAGTTTGAATGCTTAAGTTAACTTGGTAATTCTAGCGATCTAATGCTAATGCTAATATCTGGTCATTTTCATATTATACGTGTCCTCTATGATGGAAATAAGAGATCAGATGGCATTAAAGCATAACCCTTCATGGGAATATGAGATTAAATGTCATTAAAGCTTAAGCCTTCTTGTATAAAAGCAAATACAGCAATGTTAAAGTTTGAATGCTAATGCTAACTTGCTAATGCTAGCGATCTAATGCTAGTGCTAATATCTGGTCATTTTCATACAGTTCTTGTCCTCTTTAATGGAAATAAAGGATCAGATGCGTTTAAAGCATAACCCTTCATGGGAATATGAGATTAAATGGCATTAGTGCTGCACCTTTCTTGTATATATGCAAATACAGCAATGTTAAAGTTTGAATGCTAATGCTAAATTGCTAATGCTAGAGATCTATTGCTAGTGCTAATATCTGGTTATATTCATACTGTACGTGTCCTCTATGATGGAAATAAGAGATCAGATGGCATTAAAGCATAACCCTTCATGGGAATATGAGATTAAATGGCATTAAAGCTTAACCCATTCTTGTATATATGCAAATACAGCAAAGTTAAAGTTTGAATGCTTATGCTAACTTGCTAATGCTAGCGATCTAATGAAAGTGCTAATATCTTGTTATTTTCATACTCTACGTGTCCTCTATGATGGAAATAAGAGATCACATGGCATCAAAGCATAACCATTCATGGGAATATGAGATTAGATGTCATTAAAGCTTAACCCTTCTTGTACATATGCAAATACAGCAATGTTAAAGTTTGAATGCTAATGCTAGCGATCTAATGGTAGTGCTAATATCTGATCATTGTCATATTGTATGTGTCCTCTATGATGGAAATTAGAGATCAGATGGCATTAAAGCATAACCCTTCATGGGAATATGAGATTAGATGGCATTAAAGCTTAACCCTTCTTGTATACATGTAAATACAGCAATGTTAAAGTTTGAATGCTAATGCTAACTTGCCTATGCTAGCGATCTAATGCTAGTGCTAATATCTGGTCATTGTCATACTGTATGTGTACTCTATGATGGAAATAAGAGATCAGATGGAATTAAAGCATAACCCTTCATGGGAATATGAGATTAAATGGCATTAAAGCTTAACCCTTCTTGTACATATGCAAATACAGCAATGTTAAAGTTTGAATGCTAATGCTAGTGATCTAATGCTAGTGCTAATATCTGGTCATTGTCATACTGTATGTGTCCTCTATGATGGAAATAAGAGATCATATGGCATTAAAGCATAACAATTCATGGCAATATGAGATTAAATGGCATTAAAGCTTAACCCTTCTTGTATATATGCAAATACAGCAATGTTAAAGTTTGAATGCTAAAGCTAACTTGGTAATTCTAGCGATCTAATGCTAATGCTAATATCTGGTCATTTTCATATTATACGTGTCCTCTATGATGGAAATAAGAGATCAGATGGCATTAAAGCATAACCCTTCATGGGAATATGAGATTAAATGTCATTAAAGCTTAAGCCTTCTTGTATAAAAGCAAATACAGCAATGTTAAAGTTTGAATGCTAATGCTAACTTGCTAATGCTAGCGATCTAATGCTAGTGCTAATATCTGGTCATTTTCATACAGTTCTTGTCCTCTTTAATGGAAATAAAAGATCAGATGCGTTTAAAGCATAACCCTTCTTGGGAATATGAGATTAAATGGCATTAGTGCTGCACCTTTCTTGTATATATGCAAATACAGCAATGTTAGAGTTTGAATGCTAATGCTAAATTGCTAATGCTAGAGATATATTGCTAGTGCTAATATCTGGTTATATTCATACTGTACGTGTCCTCTATGATGGAAATAAGAGATCAGATGGCATTAAAGCATAACGCTTCATGGGAATATGAGATTAAATGGCATTAAAGCTTAACCCTTCTTGTATATATGCAAATACAGCAAAGTTAAAGTTTGAATGCTTATGCTAACTTGCTAATGCTAGCGATCTAATACTAGTGCTAATATCTGGTCATTGTCATACTGTACGTGTCCTCTTTGATGGTAATAATTGATCACATGGCATTTTAGCATATCCCTTCATGGGAATATGTGATTAGATGGCATTTAAGCTTCACCCTTCTTGTATATATGCAAATACAGCAATGTTAATGTTTGAATGCTAATGCTAACTTGCTAATGCTAGCGATTTAATGTTAGTGCTAATATCTGGTCATTTTCATGCTGTACGTGTCCTCTATGATGGAAATAAGAGATCACATGTCATTGAAGCATAACCATTCATGAGAATATGAGATTAGATGGCATTAAAGCTAAACCCTTTTTGTAAATATGCAAATACAGTAATGTTACAGTTTGAATGCTAATGCTAGCGATCTAATGCTAGTACTAATATCTGGTCATTGTAATACTGTATGTGTCCTCTATGATGGAAATAAGAGATCAGATGGCATTAAAGCATTACCCTTCATGGCTATATGAGATTCAAGGGCATTAAAGCTTAACCCTTCTTGTATATATACAAATACAGCAATGTTAAAGTTTGAATGCTAATGCTAACTTGCTAATGCTAACGATCTAATGCTAGTGCTAATATCTTGTTATTTTCATACCATACGTGTCCTCTATGATGGAAATAAGAGATCACATGGCAACAAAGCATAACCCTTCATGGGAATATGAGATTAGATGGCATTAAAGCTTAACCCTTCTTGTAAATATGCAAATACTGTAATGTTAAAGTTTGAATGATAATGCTAGCGATCTAATGTAGTGCTAATATCTGGTCATTGTCATACTTTATGAGTCCTTTATGATGGACATAAGAGATCAGAATGCAATAAAGCATAACCCTTCATGGGAATATGAGATTAAATGGCATTAAAGCTTCACCCTTCTTGTATATATGCAAATACAGCTATGTTAAAATTTGAATGCTAATGCAAACGTGCTAATGCTAGCGATCTAATGCTCGTGCTAATATCTGGTCATTTTCATGCTGTACGTGTCCTCGATGATGGAAATAACAGATCAGATGGCATTGAGCATAACCATTCATGGGAATATGAGATTAAATGGCATTAAAGCTAAACCCTTCTTGTACATATGCAAATACAGCAATGTTAAAGTTTAAATGCTCATGCTAACTTGCTAATGCTTGCGATCAAATGCTAGTGCTAATATCTGGTCGTTTTCATACTCTTCGTGTCCTCTTTGATGGAAATAAGAGATCAGATGGCATTAAAGCATAACCCATCATGGGAATATGAGATTAAATGGCATTAAAGCTTAACCCTTCTTGTACATATGCAAATACAGCAATGTTAAAGTTTGAATTCTAATGCTAGCGATCTAATGCTTGTGCTAATATCTGATCATTGTCATACTGTATGTGTCCTTTATGATGGAAATAAGATATCAGATGGCATTAAAGCATAACCCTTCATGGGAATATGAGAATAGATGGCATTAAAGCTTAACCCTTCTTGTATACATGCAAATACAGCAATGTTAAAGTTTGAATGCTAATGCTAGCGATCTAATGCTAGTGCTACTATCTGGTCATTGTCATACTGTATGTGTCCTCTATGATGGAAATAAGAGATCAGAAGGCATTAAAGCATAACCCTTCTTGTATATATGCAAATACAGCAATGTTAAAGTATGAATGCTAATGCTAACTTGCTAATTCTTGCGATCTAATGCTAATGCTAATATCTGGTCATTTTCATATTATACTTGTCCTCTATGATGGAAATAAGAGACCAGATGGCATTAAAGCATAACCCTTCATGGGAATATGAGATTAAATGTCATTAAAGCTTAAGCCTTCTTGTATAAAAGCAAATACAGCAATGTTAAAGTTTGAATGCTAATGCTAACTTGCTAATGCTAGCGATCTAATGCTAGTGCTAATATCTGGTCATTTTCATACTGTTCTTGTCCTCTTTAATGGAAATAAAAGATCAGATGCCTTTAAAGCATATCCTTTCATGGGAATATGAGATTAAATGGCATTAGTGCTGAGCCTTTCTTGTATATATGCAAATACAGCAATGTTAAAGTTTGAATGCTCATGCAAACGTGCTAATTCTAGCGATCTAATGATAGTGCTAATATCTGGTCATTTTTCATACTGTACGTGTCTCGATGATGGAAATAAGAGATCAGATGGCATTGAAGCATAACCCTTCATGGGAATATGAGATTTAATGGCATTAAAGCTAATCCCTTCTTGTACATATGCAAATACAGCAATGTTAAAGTTTGAATGCTTATGCTAACTTGCTAATGCTAGCGATCTAATACTAGTGCTAATATCTGGTCATTGTCATACTGTACGTGTCCTCTATTATGGTAATAATTGATCACATGGCATTTAAGCATATCCCTTCATGGGAATATGTGATTAGATGGCATTAAAGCTTCACCCTTCTTGTATATTTGCAAATACAGCAATGTTAATGTTTGAATGCTAATGGTAACTTGCTAATGCAAGCGATCTAATGCTAGTGCTAATATCTGGTCATTGTCATAATGTATGTGTCCTCTATAATGGAAATAAGAGTTCAGATGGCATTAAAGCATAGTCCTTCATGGCTATATGAGATTCAATGGCATTAAAGCTTAACTCTTCTTGTATATATACAAATACAGCAATGTTAAAGTTTGAATGCTAATGCTAACTTGCTAATGCTAACGATCTAATGCTAGCGCTAATATCTTGTTATTTTCATTCTCTACGTGTCCTCTATGATGAGAATAAGAGATCGCATGGCATCAAAGCATAACCCTTCATGGGAATATGAGATTAGATGGCATTCAAGCTTAACCCTTCTTGTAAATATGCAAATACAGTCATGTTAAAGTTTGAATGATAATGCTAGCGATCTGATGCTAGTGCTAATATCTGGTCATTGTCATACTTTATGTGTCCTTTATGATGGACATAAGAGATCAGATGGCAATAAAGCATAACCCTTCATGGCAATATCAGATTAAATGGCATTAAAAGCTTAACCCTTCTTGTATATATGCAAATACAGCTATGTTAAAGTTTGAATGCTAATGCAAACGTGCTAATGCTAGCGATCTAATGCTAGTGCTAATATCTGGTCATTTTCATGCTGTACGTGTCCTCAATGATGGAAATAAGAGATCAGATGGCATTGAGCATAACCATTCATGGGAATATGAGATTAAATGGCATTAAAGCTAAACCCTTCTTGTACATATGCAAATACAGCAATGTTAAAGTTTGAATGCTCATGCTAACTTGCTAATGCTAGCGATCTAATGCTAGTGCTAATATTGGGTCGTTTTCATACTCTTCGTGTCCTCTTTGATGGAAATAAGAGATCAGATGCCTTTAAAGCATAACCCTTCATGGGAATATGAGATTAAATGGCATTTAACCTTAACCCTTCTAGTATACATGCAAATACAGCAATGTTAAAGTTTGAATGCTAATGCTAACTTTCCAATGCTAGCGATCTAATGCTAGTGCTAATATCTGGTCATTGTCATTCTGTATGTGTCCTCTATGATGGAAATAAGAGATCAGATGGCATTAAAGCATAACCCATCAGGGGAATATGAGATTAAATGGCATTAAAGCTTAACCCTTCTTGCACATATGCAAATACAGCAATGTTAAAGTTTGAATGGTAATGCTAGCAATCTAATGCTTGTGCTAATATCTGATCATTGTCATACTGTATGTGTCCTTTATGATGGAAATAAGATATCAGATGGCATTAAAGCATAACCCTTCATGGGATTATGAGATTAGATGGCATTAAAGCTTAACCCTTCTTGTATAAAAGCAAATACAGCAATGTTAAAGTTTGAATGCTAAAGCTAACTTGCTAATGCTAGCGATCTAATGCTCGTGCTAATATCTTGTCATTTTCATACTGTTCTTGTCCTCTTTAATGGAAATAAAAGATCAGATGCCTTTAAAGCATATCCCTTCATGGGAATATGAGAATAAATGTCATTAGTGCTGAACCTTTCTTGTATATATGCAAATACAGCAATGTTAAAGTTTGAATGCTAATGCTAAATTGCTAATGCTTGCAATCTATTGCTAGTGCTAATATCTGGTTATATTCATACTGTACATGTCCTCTATGATGGAAATAAGAGATCAGATGGCATTAAAGCATAACCCTTCATGGGAATATGAGATTAAATGGCATTAAAGCTTAACCCTTCTTGTATATATGCAAATACTGTCATGTTAAAGTTTGAATGATAATGCTAGCGATCTAATACTAGTGCTAATATCTGGTCATTGTCATACTTTATGTGTCCTTTATGATGGACATAAGAGATCATATGGCAATAAAGCATAACCCTTCATGGCAATATCAGATTAAATGGCATTAAAGCTTAACCCTTCTTGTATATATGCAAATACAGCAATGTTAAAGTTTGAATGCTAATGCTAGCGATCTAATGCTAATGCTAATATCTGGTCATTTTCATACTGCACGTGTCCTCGATGATGGAAATAAGAGATCAGATGGCATTGAAGCATAACCCTTCATGGGAATATGAGATTAAATGGCATTAAAGCTTAACCCTTCGAGTATATATGCAAATACAGCAATGTTAAAGTTTGAATGCTAATTCTAACTTGCTAAAGCTAGTGGTCTAATGCTTTTGCTAATATCTGGTCATTGTCATGTTTTATTTGTCCTTTATGATGGAAATAAGAGATCAGATGGCATTAAAGCATAACCCTTCATGGCAATATCAGTTTAAATTGCATTAAAGCTTAAACCTTCTTCGATAAATTCAAATACAGCAATGTTAAAGTTTGAATGCTAATGCTAATTTGCTAATGCTAGGGATATAATGCTCGTGCTAATATCTCGTCATTTTCATACTATACTTGTCCTCTATGATGGAAATAAGAGGTCAGATGCCATTAAAGCATAACCCTTCACGGAAATATGAGATTAAATGGCATTAAAGCTTAACCCTTCTTGTACATATTCAAATAAAGCAATGTTAAAGTTTGAATGCTAATGCTAACTTGCTAATGCTAGCGATCTAATGCTAGTGCTAATATCTGGTCATTTTTATACTGTACATGTCCTCTATGATAGAAATAAGAGATCAGAGGCCTTGAAAGCATAACCCTTCATGGGAATATGAGATTAAATGGCATTAAAGCTTAACCCTTCTTGTATAAATTCAAATACAGCAATGTTAAAGTTTGAATGCTAATGCCAACTTGCTAATGATAGCGATTTAATGCTAGTGCTAATATCTGGTCATTTTCATACTGTACGTGTCCTCTATGATGGAAATAAGAGATCAGATGGCATTAAAGCATAACCCTTCATGGGAATATGAGATTAGATGCCATGAAAGCTTAACCCTTCTTGTAAATATGCAAATACAGTCATGTTAAAGTTTGAATGTTAATGCTAGCGATCTAATGCTAGTGTTAATATCTGGTCATATTCATACTTTACGAGTGCTCTATGATGGAAATAAGAGATGAGATGGCATTAAAGCATAACCCTTCATGGGAATATGACATTAAATGGCATTAAAGCTTAATCCTTCTGGTATATATGCAAATACAGCAATGTTAAAGTTTGAATGCTAATGCTAACTTTCTAATGCTAGCGATCTAATGCTAGTGCTAATATCTGGTCATTTTCATACTGTACATGTCCTCTATGATAGAAATAAGAGATCAGATGACATTGAAGCATAACCCTTCATGGGAATATGAGATTAAATGGCATAAAAGCTTAACCCTTCGAGTATATATGCAAATACAGCAATGTTAAAGTTTGAATGCTAATTCTAACTTGCTAATGCTAGTGGTCTAATGCTTTTGCTAATATCTGGTCATTGTCATGTTTTATGTGTCCTTTATGATGGAAATAAGAGATCAGATGGCATTAAAGCATAACCCTTCATGGCAATATGAGTTTAAATGGCATTAAAGCTTAAACCTTTTTGGATAAATTCAAAGACAGCAATGTTAAAGTTTGAATGCTAATGCTAATTTGCTAATGCTAGGGATCTAATGCTAGTGCTAATATCTGGTCATTTTCATACTATACTTGTCCTCTATGATGGAAATAAGAGATCAGATGCCATTAAAGCATAACCCTTCATGGAAATATGAGATTAAATGGCATTAAAGCTTAACCCTTCTTGTACATATTCAAATAAAGCAATGTTAAAGTTTGAATGCTAATGCTAACTTGCTAATGCTAGCGATCTAATGCTAGTGCTAACATCTGGTCATTTTCATACTGTACATGTCCTCTATGATGGAAATCAGAGATCAGATGCCTTTAAAGCATAACCCTTCATGGGAATATGAGATTAAATGGCATTAAATCTTAACCCTTCTTGTAAATATGCAAATACAGTCATGTTAAAGTTTGAATGCTAATGCTAGCGATCTAATGCTAGTGCTGATATCTGGTCATATTCATACTGTACGTGTGCTCTATGATGGAAATAAGAGATCAGATGGCATAAAAGCATAACCCTACATGGGAATATGAGATTAAATGTCATTAAAGCTTAACCCTTCTTGTACATATGCAAATAAAGCAATGCTAAAGTTTGAATGCTAATGCTAACTTGCTAATGCTAGCGATCTAATGCTAGTGCTAATATCTTGTCATTTTCATACTGTTTGTGTCCTTTATGATGGAAATAAGAGATCAGATGGCATTAAAGCATAACCCTTCATGGCAATATGAGATTAAATGGAATTAAAGCTTAACCCATCTTGTACATATGCAAATACAGCAATGTTAAAGTTTGAATGCTAATGCTAACTTGCTAATGCTAGCGATCTAATGCTAGTGCTAATATCTGGTCATTTTCATACTGTTTGTGTCCTCTATGATGGAAATAAGAGATCAGATGGCATTAAAGCATAACCCTTCATGGGAATACGAGATTAGATGGCATGAAAGCTTAACCCTTCTTGTAAATATGCAAATACAGTCATGTTAAAGTTTGAATGCTAATGCTAGCGATCTAATGCTAGTGCTAATATCTGCTCATATTCATACTGTACCTGTGCTCTATGATGGAAATAAGAGATGAGATGGGATTAAAGCATAACCCTTCATGGGAATATGAGATTAGATGGCATTAAAGCTTAACCCTTCTTGTATACATGTAAATACAGCAATGTTAAAGTTTGAATCCTAATGCTAGCGATCTAATGCTAGTGATAATACCTGGTCATTGTCATACTGTATGTGTCCTCTATGATGGAAATAACAGATCAGATGGCATTAAAGCATAACCCTTCATGGCAATATGAGATTAAATGGCATTAAAGCTTCACCCTTCTTGTATATATGCAAATACAGCAATGGTAATGTTTGAATCCTAATGCTAACTTGCTAATGCCAGCGATTTAATGTTAGTGCTAATATCTGGTCATTGTCATACTGTATGTGTCCTCTATGATGGAAATAAGAGATCAGATGGCATTAAAGCATAACCCTTCATGGGAATATGAGATTAGTTGCCATTAAAGCTTAACCCTTCTTGTAAATATGCAAATACTGTCATGTTAAAGTTTGAATGTTAATGCTAGCTATCTAATGCTAGTGCTAATATCTGGTCGTTTTCATACTCTTCGTGTTCTCTATGATGGAAATAAGAGATCAGATGCCTTTAAAGCATAACCCTTCATGGGAATATGAGTTTAAATGGCATTTAAGCTTAACCCTACTAGTATACATGCAAATACAGCAATGTTAAAGTTTGAATGCTAAAGCTAACTTGCCAATGCTAGCGATCTAATGCTAGTGCTAATATCTGGTCATTGTCATACTGTATGTGTACTCTATGATGGAAATAAGAGATCAGATGGCATTAAAGCATAACCCATCATGGGAATATGAGATTAAATGGCATTAAAGCTTAACCCTTCTTGTACATATGCAAATACAGCAATGTTAAAGTTTGAATGCTAATGCTAGCGATCTAATGTTAGTGCTAATATCTGGTCATTGTCATACTGTATGTGTCCTCTATGATGGAAATAAGAGATCAGATGCCTTTAAAGCATAACCCTTCATGGGAATATGAGATTAAATGGCATTTAAGCTTAACCCTACTAGTATACATGCATATACAGCAATGTTAAAGTTTGAATGCTAAAGCTAACTTGCCAATGCTAGCGATCTAATGCTAGTGCTAATATCTGGTCATTGTCATACTGTATGTGTACTCTATGATGGAAATAAGAGATCAGATGGCATTAAAGCATAACAATTCATGGCAATATGAGATTAAATGGCATTAAAGCTTAACCCTTCTTGTATATATGCAAATACAGCAATGTTAAAGTTTGAATGCTAAGGCTAACTTGGTAATTCTAGCGATCTAATGCTAATGCTAATATCTGGTCATTTTCATATTTTACCTGTCCTCTATGATGGAAATAAGAGATCAGATGGCATTAAAGCATAACCCTTCATGGGAATATGAGATTAAATGTAATTAAAGCTTAAGCCTTCTTGTATAAAAGCAAATACAGCAATGTTAAAGTTTGAATGCTAATGCTAACTTGCTAATGCTAGCGATCTAATGCTCGTGCTAATATCTGGTCATTTTCATACAGTTCTTGTCCTCTTTAATGGAAATAAGAGATCAGATGGCATTAAAGCATAACCCTTCATGGGAATATGAGATTAAATGTAATTAAAGCTTAAGCCTTCTTGTATAAAAGCAAATACCGCAATGTTAAAGTTTGAATGCTAATGCTAAATTGCTAATGCTAGAGATCTATTGCTAGGGCTAATATCTGGTTATATTCATACTGTACGTGTCCTTTATGATGGAAATAAGAGATCAGCTGGCATTAAAGCATAACCCTTCATGGGAATATGAGATTAAATGGCATTAAAGCTTAACCCTTCTTGTAAATATGCAAATACTGTAATGTTAAAGTTTGAATGATAATGCTAGCGATCTAACGTAGTGCTAATATCTGGTCATTGTCATACTTTATGTGTCCTTTATGATGGACATAAGAGATCAGATGGCAATAAAGCATAACCCTTCATGGGAATATGAGATTAAATGGCATTAAAGCTTCACCCTTCTTGTATATATGCAAATACAGCAATGTTAATGTTTCAATGCTAATGGTAACTTGCTAAACAAGCGATCTAATACTAGTGCTAATATCTGGTCATTGCATCATTCATTCTCCTATGTGTCATATGATGGACATAAGAGATCAGATGGCAATAAATGCATAACCCTTCATGGCAATATCAGATTAAATGGCATTAAAAGCTTAACCCTTCTTGTATATATGCAAATACAGCTATGTTAAAATTTGAATGCTAATGCAAACGTGCTTATGCTAGCGATCTAATGCTCGTGCTAATATCTGGTCATTTTCATGCTGTACGTGTCCTCGATGATGGAAATAATTGATCACATGGCATTTTAGCATATCCCTTCATGGGAATATGTGATTAGATGGCATTTAAGCTTCACCCTTCTTGTATATATGCAAATACAGCAATGTTAATGTTTGAATGCTAATGCTAACTTGCTAATGCTAGCGATTTAATGTTATTGCTAATATCTGGTCATTTTCATGCTGTACGTGTCCTCTATGATGGAAATAAGAGATCACATGTCATTGAAGCATAACCATTCATGGGAATATGAGATTAGATGGCATTAAAGCTTAACCCTTTTTGTAAATATGCAAATACAGTAATGTTAAAGTTTGAATGCTAATGCTAGCGATCTAATGCTAGTACTAATATCTGGTCATTGTCATACTGTATGTGTCCTCTATGATGGAAATAAGAGATCAGATGGCATTAAAGCATTACCCTTCATGGCAAAATGAGATTCAATGGCATTAAAGCTTAACCCTTCTTGTATATATACAAATACAGCAATATTATAGTTTGAATTCTAATGCTAACTTGCTAATGCTAACGTTCTAATGCTAGTGCTAATATCTTGCTATTTTCATACCGTACGTGTCCTCTATGATGGAAATCAGAGATAACATGGCATCAAAGCATAACCCTTCATGGGAATATGAGATTAGATGGCATTAAAGCTTAACCCTTCTTGTAAATATGCAAATACTGTAATGTTAAAGTTTGAATGATAATGCTAGCGATCTAATGTAGTGCTAATATCTGGTCAATGTCATACTTTATGTGTCCTTTATGATGGACATAAGAGATCAGATGGCAATAAAGCATAACCCTTCATGGGAATATGAGATTAAATGGCATTAAAGCTTAACCCTTCTTGTATATATGCAAATAAAGCAATGTTAAAGTTTGAATGATCATGCAAACGTGCTAATGCTAGCGATCTAATGCTAGTGCTAATATCTGGTCATTTTCATACTGTACGTGTCCTCGATGATGGAATTAAGAGATCAGATGGCATTGAAGCATAACCCTTCATGGGAATATGATATTAAATGGCATTAAAGCTAAACCCTTCTTGTACATATGCAAATACAGCAATGTTAAAGTTTGAATGCTTATGCTAACTTGCTAATGCTAGCGATCTAATACTAGTGCTAATATCTGGTCATTGTCATACTGTACGTGTCCTCTATTATGGTAATAATTGATCACATGGCATTTAAGCATATCCCTTCATGGGAATATGTGATTAGATGGCATTAAAGTTCACCCTTCTTGTATATATGCAAATACAGCAATGTAAATGTTTGTATGCTAATGGTAACTTGCTAATGCAAGCGATCTAATGCTAGTGCTAATATCTGGTCATTGTCATACTGCATGTGTCCCTATGATGGAAATAAAGAGATCAGATGGCATTGAAGCATAACCCTTCATGGGAATATGAGATTAAATGGCATTAAAGCTAAACCCTTCTTATACATATGCAAATACAGCAATGTTAAAGTTTGAATGCTAATGCTAACTTGCTAATGCTAACGATCTAATGCTAGTGATAATACCTTGTTATTTTCATTCTCTTCGTGTCCTCTATGATGGAAATCAGAGATCGCATGGCATCACAGCATAACCCTTCATGGGAATATGAGATTAGATGGCATTAAAGCTTAACCCTTCTTGTAAATATGCAAATACTGTCATGTTAAAGTTTGAATGATGCTAACTTGCTAATGCTATGGTCTAATGCTAGTGCTAATATCTGGTCATTTTCATGCTTTTTACGTGTCCTCGATGATGGAAATAAGAGATCAGATGGCATTGAGCATAACCATTCATGGGAATATGAGATTAAATGGCATTAAAGCTAAACCCTTCTTGTACATATGCAAATACAGCAATGTTAAAGTTTGAATGCTGATGCTAACTTGCTAATGCTAGCGATCTAATGCTAGTGCTAATATGTGGTCGTTTTCATACTCTTCGTGTCCTCTATGATGGAAATAAGAGATCAGATGCCTTTAAAGCATAACCCTTCATGGGAATATGAGATTAAATGGCATTTAAGCTTAAAACCCTTCTAGTATACATGCAAATACAGCAATGTTAAAGTTTGAATGCTAATGCCAACTTTCCAATGCTAGCGACCTAGTGCTAGTGCTAATATCTGGTCATTGTCATTCTGTATGTGTCCTCTATGATGGAAAAAAGAGATCAGATGGCATTAAAGCATAACCCATCATGGGAATATGAGATTAAATGGCATTAAAGCTTAAACCTTCTTGTACATATGCAAATACAGCAATGTTAAAGTTTGAATGCTAATGCTAGCGATCTAATGCTTGTGCTAATATCTGATCATTGTCATACTGTATGTGTCCTCTATTATGGAAATAAGATATCAGATGGCATTAAAGCATAACCCTTCATGGGAATATGAGATTAGATGGCATTAAGGCTTAACCATTCTTGTATACATGCAAATACAGCAATGTTAAAGATTGAATGCTAATGCTAGCGATCTAATGTTAGTGCTAATATCTGGTCATTTTCATGCTGTACGTGTCCTCTATGATGGAAATAAGAGATCACATGTCATTGAAGCATAACCATTCATGGGAATATGAGATTAGATGGCATTAAAGCTTAACCCTTTTTGTAAATATGCAAAGACAGTAATGTTAAAGTTTGAATGCTAATGCTAGCGATCTAATGCTAGTACTAATATCTGGTCATTGTCATACTGTATGTGTCCTCTATGATGGATATAAGAGATCAGATGCAATTAAAGCATAACCCTTCATGGCTATATGAGATTCAATGGCATTAAAGCTTAACCCTTCTTGTATATATACAAACACAGCAATGTTAAAGTTTGAATGCTAATGCTAATTTGCTAATGCTAGGGATCTAATGCTAGTGCTAATATATGGTCATTTTCATACTATACTTGTCCTCTATGATGGAAATAAGAGATCAGATGCCATTAAAGCATAACCCTTCATGGAAATATGAGATTAAATGGCATTAAAGCTTAACCCTTCTTGTACATATTCAAATAAAGCAATGTTAAAGTTTGAATGCTAATGCTAACTTGCTAATGCTAGCGATCTAATGCTAGTGCTAACATCTGGTCATTTTCATACTGTTCATGTCCTCTATGATGGAAATAAGAGATCAGATGCCTTAAAGCATAACCCTTCATGGAAATATGAGATTAAATGGCATTAAATCTGAACCCTTCTTGTAAATATAAATACAATCATGTTAAAGTTTGAATGCTAATGCTAGCGATCTAATGCTAGTGCTGATATCTGGTCATATTCATACTGTCGTGTGCTCTATGATGGAAATAAGAGATCAGATGGCATAAAAGCATAACCCTACATGAATATGAGATTAAATGTCATTAAGCTTAACCCTTCTTGTACATATGCAAATAAAAGCAATGCTAAAGTTTGAATGCTAATGCTAACTTGCTAATGCTAACGATCTAATGCTAGTGCTAATATCTTGTCATTTTCATACTGTTTGTGTCCTTTATGATGGAAATAAGAGATCCAGATGGCATTAAAGCATAACCCTTCATGGCAATATGAGATTAAATGGAATTCAAATCTTAACCCATCTTGTCCTTATGCAAATACAGCAATGTTAAAAGTTTGAATGCTAATGCTAACTTGCTAATGCTAGCGATCTAATGCTAGTGCTAATATCTGGTCATTTTCATACTGTTCGTGTCCTCTATGATGGAAATAAGAGATCAGATGGCATTAAAGCATAACCCTTCATGGGAATACGAGATTAGATATATGAAAGCTTAACCCTTCTTGTAAATATGCAAATACAGTCATGTTAAAAGTTTGAATGCTAATACTAGCGATCTAATACTTAGTGCTAATATCTGGTCATATTCATACTGTACGTGTGCTCTATGATGGAAATAAGAGATGAGATGGGATTAAAGCATAACCCTTCATGGGAATATGAGATTAGATGGCATTAAAGCTTAACCCTTCTTGTATACATGTAAATACAGCAATGTTAAAGTTTGAATCCTAATGCTTGCGATCTAATGCTAGTGCTAATACCTGGTCATTGTCATACTGTATATGTGTCCTCTATGATGGAAATAACCAGATCAGATGGCATTAAAGCATAACCCTTCATGGCAATATGAGATTAAATGGCATTAAAGCTTCACCCTTCTTGTATATATGCAAATACAGCAATGGTAATGTTTGAATGCTAATGCTAACTTGCTAATGCCAGCGATTTAATGTTAGTGCTAATATCTGGTCATTGTCATACTGTATGTGTCCTCTATGATGGAAATAAGAGATCAGATGGCATTAAAGCATAACCCTTCATGGGAATATGAGATTAGTTGCCATTAAAGCTTAACCCTTCTTGTAAATATGCAAATACTGTCATGTTAAAGTTTGAATGTTAATGCTAGCTATCTAATGCTAGTGCTAATATCTGGTCGATTTTTCATACTCTTACGTGTTCTCTATGATGGAAATAAGAGAGATCAGATGCCTTTAAGCTGTAACCCTTCATGGGAATATGAGATTAAATGGCATTTAAAGCAACCCCCTACTAGTATACATGCAAATACAGCAATGTTAAAGTTTGAATGCTAAAAGCTAACGCAATGCTAGCGATCTAATGCTAGTGCTAATATCTGGTCATTGTCATACTGTATGTGTCCTCTATGATGGAAATAAGAGATCAGATGGCATTAAAGCATAACCCATCATAGAATATGAGATTAAATGGCATTAAGAAGCAACCGCTTCTTGTACATATGCAAATGCAAGCAATGTTAAAGTTTGAGATGCTAATGCTAGCGATCTAATGTTAGTGCTAATATCTGGTCATTGTCATACTGTATGTGTCCTCTATGATGGAAATAAGAGATCAGATGCATTAAAGCATAACCCTTCATGGGAATATGAGATTAAATGGCATTAAAGCTAACCCTCTATGTATAATGCAAATACAGCAATGTTAAAGTTTGAATGCTAATGCTAACTTGCAATGCTAGCGATCTAATGCTAGTGCTAATATCTGGTATTTCATACTGTAGTGTCTTATGATGGAAATAAGAGATCAGATGGCATTAAAGCACAACTTCATGGAATATGAGATTAAATGGCATTAAAGCTTAACCCTTCTTGTATATATGCAAATACAGCAATGTTAAAGTTTGAATGCTAATGCTAACTTGCTAATGCTACGTCTAATGCTAGTGCTAATATCTTGTATTTCATACTGTATGTTCCTCTATGATGGAAATAAGAGATCAGATGGCATAAAGCATAACCCTTCATGGAATATGAGATTAATGGCATTAAAGCTAACCCTTCTTGTATATATGAAATACAGAATGTTAAAGTTTGAATAGCATAACTCTAATGCTAGCGATCTAATGCTAGTGCTAATATCTGGTCATTTTCATACTATTGTCCTTATGATGGAAATAAGAATCAGATGTGCATATAAGCATAACCCTTCATGGAATATGAGATTAAATGGCATTAAAGTTAACCCTTCTTGTTATATATGCAAATACAGCAATGTTAAAGTTTGAATGACTAATGCTAAACTTGCTTAATGCTAAGCGATCTAATGTGATGCTAATATTGGTCATTTTCATACTGTAGTGTCCTCATGATGGAAATAAGAGATCAGATGGCATTAAGCATAACCTTCAGTGGAATATAGATTAAATGGCATTAAAGCTTAAACCCTTCTTGTAATATGCAAATACAGAATGTTAAAGTTTGAATGCTTAATGCTAACTTGCTAATGCTACGTATCTAATCTAGGCTAATATCTGGTCATTGTCATACTTGTCTGTCCTCTATTATGGAAATGAAGATCAATGATTAAGCATAACTCCTTCATGGGAATATGAGATTAATGGATTAAAGCTTAACCCTTCTTGTATATATGCAAATACAGCAATGTTAAAGTTTGAATCTAATGAACTTGCTAATGCTAGCATCTAATGCTAGTGCTAATATCTGGTCATTTCATCTGACGTGTCCTCTATGATGGAAATAAGAGATCAGATGGATTAAAGCATAACCCTTCATGGAATATGAGATTAAATGGCATTAAACTTAACCTTTTGTAAATATGCAAATACAGCAATGTTAAAGTTAATCTAATGCTAATGCTAATGCTAATGCTAATCTAATGCTAGCTAATATCTGGTCATTTCATCTATGTCCTCTATGATGAAATAAGAGATCGATGGCATTAAAGCATAACCCTTCATGGAATATGATTAATGGCATTAAAGCTTAACCTTCTTGTATATATGCAAATACAGCAATGTTAAAGTTTAATGTAATGCTATGCTAATGCTAGCGATCTAATGCTAGTGCTAATATCTAGTCATTTCTACTGTATGTGTCCTCTATGGAAATAAGAGATCAGATGGCATTAATAAGCATCACTTCATGGAATATAGATTAAATGGCATTAAAAGCTAACCTTCTTGTATATGCAAATACAGCAATGTTAAAGTTTGAATGTAATGCTAACTTGCTAATGCTAGCGATCTAATGCTAGTGCTAATATCTGTCATTTTCATACTGCTCATGTGTCTTAAGATGAATAAGAGATCAGATGCCTTAGGATAACATTATGGCATTAAGTTAAATGCATTAATAGCAAACCATTTAAATTTGAATGCTATGCTAATTTAATGAGATCTAATCTATGCTAATATCATGTGCATTAATGTAGTGCTATATATTGTGATTCATGCTATTAGCTATCTCATGGGAATAAGAGATCAGATGGCATTAAAGCTAACCCTTCATGGAATATGAATTAAGGCATTAAAGTTTAACTAATGTAACTTGCTAATCGCAAGTTAATGCTAGTGCTAATATCTGGTCATTGTCATACTGCATGTGTCCTCATGATGGAAATAAGAGATCAGATGGCATTAAGCATAACCCTTCATGGATATGAGATTAATGGCATTAAAGCAACCTCTTGTAATACAAATACAGCAATGTTAAATTTGAATCTATGCTAACTTGCTAATGCTAACATCTAATGCTAGTGCTAATACCTTGTTATTTTCATCTCTGTGTCTCTATGATGGAAATAGAGATCATGGCATCAAAGCATAACCCTTCATGGGAAATGAGATTAGATGGCATAAAGCAACCCTTCTGTAAATATGCAAATACGTCAGTTAAAGTTTGAATGATAATGCTGCGATCTAATGCTAGTGCTAATATCTGGTCATTTTCATACTTTATGTGTCCTTTAAAGATGGACAAAAAGAGAGATCCAGATAACTTTTGAAATAAAGAGCAACAACCTTCATGGGCAATATAAAAAACCTAGCATCATTCAATGGCATTAGCTTAACCTTTTCTTGTAAAAAATATTGCCCCAATGAGAGCTTA
>CM056199.1:97488330-97522678 GCA_029692085.1 Gymnothorax javanicus | reverse complement strand
TTTAATGCTAGGGAATTAAACTTCTTATCTGTCATTTTCATTGTATTTTCCTGCATTGGAAATAAAAGATCGAATGGCATTAAGCATAACCCTTCTTGAATATGAATTAATGGCAAATTTTAATTCTATGTATATATCAATACAGCAATGTTAATTTGAATGCTAATCTAATTTAATCTCGATTAATCTAATGCAAATAATTTGGGCATTTTCATACTATTGTCCTCTATATGGAAATAAATCCCGATCTTGCATTAAACATAACCCCATGGGAATATGAGATTTAATGGCATTAAATTTAAACCCCCTTGTAATATGCAAATCAGCATGTTAAAGTTTGAATGCTATAATAAAAAAACGATTAATGAGTGCTAATATCTGGTCATTTCTCTTATGTTCCCTCTAAAGGAAATAAAGATCAATGGCATTAAAACAAACCCTTCTAATATGAATTAAATGGAATTAACCTTCTTGTATTATCAAATACAGCAATGTTAAAGTTGAATGCTAATGCTAACTTGGCTAAGCTAGCGATTAATGCTAGTGCTAATATCTGAGTCATTTCATACTTAGTGTCCTCTATATGAAATAAGAAACAGATGGCATTAAAAAAACTAACCCTCATAACTATAGTTAAATGCATTAAAGCCCCTTCTTGTATAAATTCAAATCAGCAATGTTAAAGTTTGAATTCTAATGCTAACTTGCTAACTAGCGATCTAATCTAGTGCTAATATCTGTCATTTCATTTAGGTCCTTTTGATGGAAATAAGTCAATGGGATTAAAAATAACCCTTCATGGAATATTGATTAGAATGGCATTAAGCTAAACCCTTCTGTAATTTTGCAAATACGCAAGTAAAGTTTAATGCTAATGCTAACTTTCAAATTTTGCGATCTAATCATGCTAATATCTGGTCATTTTCTGTAGGTCCTCAAAGGAAATAAGAGATCAGATGGCATTACTAACCTTTATGGAATATGTGATTAAAACATAAAACTTAACCTTCTTGTATATATGAAATACAGCAATGTTAAAGTTTGAATTCTAATGCTAACTGCTAATGCTAGCGATCTAATGCTAGTGCTAATATTTGTCATTTTCATACTGTTCTTGTCTCTTATTTATGGGAAAAAAGAGATCAGATGGCATTAAAGCAAACCTTCATGGGGAAAAGAGATTAAATGTCATTAAGCTAACCCTTCTTTTATATACAAATACGCAATTTTAAAGTTTGAATGCTAATGCTAAATTGCTAATTTAGCGATCTAAATTGTTTATATCTGGGCATTGTCATACTCTTGTGTACTTATGATGGAAATAGAGATCCAGATGGCAATTAAAAAATAACCCTTCATGGGAATGTGAGATTAAATGGCATTAACTACCCTTCTTGTAAAAATGCAAATACAACATGTTAAATTTGAATTATGCTAATTTCTAACTAGCGATTAATGCTAGTGCTAATATCTGGCATTTTCTTACTGTATGTGTCCTTTATATGGAAATAAGAATCAATGGCATTAAGCATAACCCTTCATGGGAATATGGATTAAATGGCATTAAAGCTTAACCCTTCTTGTATAATGCAAATACAGAAGTTAAAATTTGAATGCTAATGCTACTTCTAAACAGCGATCTAATGCTAGTGCTAATATCTGGTCATTTCATACTGTATTGTCTCTATGATGGAAATAAGAGATCAGATGGCATTAAAGATAACCCTTCAATGGAATATGAAAAATGGCATTAAGCTTAACCCTTCTTGTATAATCAAATACAGCAATTTAAAGTTTGAATGCTAATGCTAACTGCTAATGCTAGCGATCTAATGCTAGTGCTAATATCTGGGCATTGTCATACTGTATTTACTCTTGATGGAAATAAGATCAGATGGCATTAAGATAACCCCTTTATGGCAATATGAGATTAAATGGCATTAAACTAACCTTCTTGTATAAATTCAAATACCAATTTTAAAGTTTGAATGCTAATGCTAACTTGCTAATGCCAGCGATTAATGCTAGTGCTAATATCTGGGATTTTCAATCTGTCGTGCCCCTATGATGGAAATAAAAAATCAGTGGGATTAAAGCATAACCCTTCTGGGAATATGAGATTAAATGGCATTAAAGCAACCCTTCTTGTAATATGCAAATACAGCAAAGTTAAAGTTTGAATGCTAATGCTAAAACGAATCTTAATGCTAGTGCTAATATCTGGTCATTGTCATTCTGTATGTGTCCTATATGGAAATAAGAGATCACATGGCATTAAAGCATAACCCTTCATGAATATGAGATTAAATGGCATTCAAGCTTAACCCTTCTTGTATTATACAAATACGAATGTTAAAATTTGAATGCTAATGCTTAATTCTATGCTAGCGATCTAAAGCTAGTGCTAATATCTGGTCAATGTCCCTCTATGTACTCTATGATGGAAATAAGACATCAGATGCCATTAAAGCATAACCCTTCATGGGAATATGAAAATTAAATGGCATTAAAACAACCCTTCTTGTATATATGCAAATAAACAATGTTAAAATTTGAAATTAAAGCTACTAATGCTAGCGATCTAATGCTAGTGCAAATATGGTCATTTTCATACTTTGTCCTCTAAAATTTTTTAAAAAAAGAAAAAAAATTAAAATTTTTTTGGGGGTTTTTTTTTTTTTTAACCCCCTTTTTTAAAAAATTTTAAAAATTTTTGGGGTTTAAAGTAAATAAAATCTTTTTTTATAAAATTTTTTCCAAATTTTAAAAATGGAAAAATTTTTTTTAAAAAACCCTTTTAAATTTGGGTTTAAAGGGGGTTTTTTTTTTTTTAAAAAAAAAAAATTTTTTTTTTTCCCCCAAAAAAAAAAAGGGGAAAAATTTTTAAAATTTTTAAAAAAAAAAAATTTTTTTAAAAAAAAAAACCCCTTTTTTTTAAACAAAAACCCCAAGGAAAAGGTTTTTTTAAAAAAAACCCTTTTTTTTTTTTAAAAAAAAAAAGCCAAATTTTTTTTTTTTTTTCCCCAAAAATTTTTTAAAAAACAAAAAAATTTTTTTTTTAAAAAAAAATCCCCTTTTTTAAAAAAAAAAAATTTTTTAAGGGCCGCTTAACCCCCAAAAAAAAAAATTTTTAAATTTTTAATTTTTTTTTTTGGGGGAAAAATTTAAAAAACCCCGGGGTTTTGGTTTAAATTTTAAAAAAACCCTTTTTAAAAAAACCCCTTTTAAATTTAAAAAAGGGGAAAAAAAATTTTTTTTTTTTTTAAAAAAAACCCCTTTTTTTTTTTTTTTTAAAAAAAAAAAAATTTAAAAAAAATTTTTTTTTATGGTTTAAAGGAAAAAGGAACCCTTTGGGAAAAAAAACCCCCAAAAAAAAATTTTAAAAAAATTTAACTTTTCCCCAAAATTTTTAAGGGAAATTTGGGGTTTTTTTTTTTTTAAAAAAAAAAAACCCTTTTTTTTTCCCCCCCAAAATTTTGGTTTAAAAAAAAATTTTTAAAAAAAAAGGTTTTAAAAATTTTAAAAAATTTTCCTAATTTTTTTTAAAAACCCTTTTTAAAAAATTTTTTTTCCCCAAAAATTGGCCAAAAAAAAAAAATTTTTTTAAAATTTTTTTTTTTTGGTTTTTAAAAAAAAATTTTTTTTCGGGTTTTTTTTAAAAAAAAAATTTTTGGAAAAAAACGGGTTTTTTTTTTTTTTAAAAAAAGTTAAAAAACCCCCTTTGGTTTTAAATTTTTTTTAAAAAAAATTTTTTTTTAAAAAAAAAAACAGGGTTTTTAAAAAAAAAAAAAAAATTTAAAAAATTTTTTTTTTTTAAAACCCAAACCAAATTTTTTTTAAAAAAAAAAACCCAAAAGGAAACCCCTTTTTTTTAAAAAAAAAATTTTTTTTTTAAATTTTTTTTAAAAAAAAAAATTTTTTTTTAAAAAAAAAATTTTTTTTGGGTTAAAAAACCCCTTTTTTTTTAAAAAATTTTTTTAATTTTAAAAAAGGTTTTTGGGAAAAAACCTTTTCCCCCGGGGGGTTTTTTTTTTAAAAAAATTTTTTTCCCTTTTGGAAATAAAAAAAATTTTTTTTTTAAAAAAAAATTTTTTAAAAAAAATTTTTCCCCCTTTTTTAAAATTTTAAAAACCGAATTTTTTAAAAAAAAAGGAAAAAAAAAAGGGAAAAATGGAAAAAGGGAAATTTGGGGGGCCCCCCCCCCCTTTTTTAAAAAAAAAAAAACCCCCCCCCAAAAAAAAAAAAGGGGAAAAACCCTTTTAATATTTTTTCATTTAAATTTTTTAAAGGGTTTTTTTTTAAAAAAAAACCCCCCCAAAATTTTTGGTTTTTTAAAAAAACCCTTTTTTAAAAAACCCTTTTTTTAAATTTAAAATTGGAACCCCCCAAAATTTTGGTTAAATTTTTAAATTTTTTTTTTTTTTTGGGGGGAAAAAAGGGGTTAAAAAAAGGGAAACCCTTTATTTTTTGGGGGGAAAAATTAAAGGAAAAAAAACAAAAAAAAAAAAAAATTTTTTTTAAAAAAAATTTTTTAAAAAACCGAATTTTTTTTTTTTTTAAAAAAATTTTAAAAAAATTTAAAAACCCCTTTTTTTTAAAAAAAAAATGGGAAAAAAAAAGGAAAAATTTAAAAAAAATTTTTTTTAAAAAAATTTTTTTTAAAAAACCCTTTTTTAAATTTAAAAAAATTTTTTTTCCCAAAAAAAAAAAAAAAATGAAATTTTAAAAAAAACCCCAAAAAATTTTTTTTGGTTTTAAAAAATTTTTTAAAAAAGCTATTGCTAATATCTGATCATTTATCCTGTATGTGTCCTCTGGGTGGAAATAAGAGGGTCAGATGGCATTAAAGCATAACCCTTCATGGGGAAACATGAGAAAAAAGGCATTATAGCTTAACCCTTCTTTTATAAAATTAAATACAGCAATGTTAAAATTTGAATGTTTAAAGCTAACTTGCTAATGCTAGCATCTAATGCAAGTGCTAATATTGGTCATTTTCATACTGTATGTGTCCCCTATGATGGAAATTAGAGATCGATGGCATTAAAGCCCTAACCCTTCCGGGGGAAAATGTGACTAAAAAGGCATTAAAGCCTTATCCTTTTGCATGAATGCAAATACAGCAATGTTAAATTTTAATGCTAATGCTAAACTAATGCTAACCCTCCAATGCTAAAAGGAATATCTTGGGCATTTTAATTTTATTTTTCCCCTATGATGGGGAAAAAAGAGATCAGAGGCATTAAACCCAAAAACCCCTTATGGGGGAAAAGAGATTAAAAAGGCATTGTTTTTCCCCCCCCTTTTATATATAAAAAAAACAGAATTTTAAAATTTGAATGCTAATGCTAATTTTCTAATGTTAGGATCTAATGCTAGTGCAAAAATTGGTCATTTTCATACCCCTTTTTTCCTCTAAGATGGAAATAAGAGGGTAGGGTGGCATTAAAGAAAAACCCTTGGGAATATGGAAAAAAGGCATTAAAAATTAACCCCTTTTTTTTATAAACCCAAAAAAGCAATTTTAAAGTTTTAAATTTTTAATTTTAAAAAGCTAATGCCAGCGGGTTTAAGCAAATGCTAATATCTGGTCATTTTTTACTGTAATTTTCCCCCTATGATGGAAATTAAAAGATCAATGGGGGGTTTAAAACATAACCCTTCATGGGGGGAAAAAAAAAATTTAAAAGGATTTTGCCTTTAACCCTTTTTTGTAAAATGCAAAACAAACATGGAAAGTTTTTGAATGAAAAATTTTAAACATCTAATGCTAGTGCTAATATCTTGGGCATTTTCATTCTGTATTTTCCTTATGGGGAAAAAAGAAATTTTTTAAACAAAACCCCCCTTTTGGGGGAAAATGGGTTTAAAAGGCATTAAAAAAAAACCCCCCTTTTTTTTATATCTTTCCCAAAAAAGTTAAAAATTTAATCAAGCTTTAATTGGGAATGGGGATCTAAAGCTAGGGGGAAAAATTGTTTAAATTTTTATACTTATGTGTCCCCCTTTTAAAAAAAAATAAGAAACAGATGGGATTTTAAAACATAAACCCCTTTGGAATATGAGATTAAAAAAACATTTTAAAAATTTTTAAACCCCTTTTTTTTATATAGGAAATAAAGCAAAGTTAAAATTTGAATTTTTTTAAAAATAACTTGCTAATGCTAGGATCTAAGCTTTTTTTCTAATATTTTTTCATTTTCATACCCTTTTTGTCCTCTATGATGGAAATAAAAATCAGATGGGATTAAGCATAACCCTTATTGGGGTCGAGATTAAAAGGCATTAAAATTTTTAAACCCCCTTTTTTTTTTAAAAAAACAAATACAGCAATGAAAAAATTTTTTTGTTTTAACTTTAAAAAGGGTTTTAAAAATAGCGATCTTTAAAAATTTTTTTCTAATATTTTAAATTTTAAAACCTTTTTTGGGGCCTTTATGATGGAAATAAAATCAGATGGGCATAACCCCGGGGAAAAAAGGGTTAAAAAGGGATTAAAGCTTTTTAAACCCCTTTTTGGTTTTTACAAAAAGCAATGTTAAAAAATTTTAAGCAAGTTTTAATTTGGGGGAAAGCAAAAAAATTTTTAATGCTATTTAAAATTTTTGGCCCTTTTTTATCCCGGAGGGCCTTTTAGATGGGGAAAAAAGAGATCAGATGGCCCCCAAAGCAAACCCCCTTTTTGGGGGTATGAGGGGTTAAATGGCATTAAAGCTTAACCCTTCTTGTATAAACAAATAAGCAATGTTTGGGGTTTTTTTTTAATGCTAATTTCTAAGCATTTTTTAAGGGGGGGTAATATCTGGTCATTTTCATACTGTACATGTCCTCATGATTGAAATCAAGAGATCAATGCTTAAAGCTAATCCTTCATTGGGAATATGAGATTAAATGGCATTAAAGCTTAACCATTCTTGTAAATATGCAATACAGCATGTTAAAGTTTGAATGCTAATGTAGCTTAATCCTATGCTAATATTGCAATATTTCATATTTAATGTACGCCAGGTTTATGATGGAAATAAGAGATCAGATGGCATAAAAGCATAACCTTCATGGAATATGAGATTAAATGTCATTAAAAGCTTAACCTTCTTGTACATTTGCAAATAAAGCAATGCTAATGTTTGAATGCTAATGCTAACTTTCTAATGCTAAGCTTATTTAATGCTAGTGCTAATATCTGGTCATTTTCATACTGTTTGTGTCCTCTATGATGGAAAATATATCAGATGGCATTAAAGCATATCCCTTCATGGCAATAAGGAGATTAAATGGAATTAAAAGCTTAAGCCTTCTTTACATATGCAAATACAGCAAAGTTAAAGTTTGAATGCTAATGCTAACTTGCTAATTCTAGCGATCTAATGCTAGTGCTAATATCTGGTCATTTTCATACTGTTCGTGGTCCTCTATGATGGAAATAAGAGATCAGATGCCATTAAAGCATAACCCTTCATGGGGAATATGAGATTTGATGGCATGAAAGCTTAACCCTTTTTGTAAATATGCAAATACAGTCATGTTAAAGTTTGAATGCTAATGCTAACTAATGCCACATCTAATGCTAGTGCTTATATCTGGTCATATTCATACTGTTACGTGTGCTCTATGATGGAAATAAGAGATGAGATGGGATTAAAGCTTAACCCTTCATGGGAATATGAGATTAAATGGCATTAAATCTTAACCCTTCTGGTATAAATTCAAATACAGCAATTTTAAAGTTTGAATACTCATGCTAACTTGCTAATGCTAGCGATGTAATGCTAGTGCTAATATCTGGTCATTTTCATACTGTATATGTCCTCTATGATGGAAATAAGAGATCAGATGGCATTGAAGCATATCCCTTCATGGGAATATGAGATCAGATGGCATTAAAGCTTAACCCTTTTGTAAATATGCAAATAAAGTCATGTTAAAGTTTGAATGCTAATGCTAACGATCTAATGCTAGCGAACTAATGCTATCTAATATCATTGTCATTCTGTATGTGTCCTTATGATGGAAATAAGAGATCAGATGGCATTAAAGCATAACCCTTCATGGGTACATATGCAAATAACCCAATTGTATATATATGCAAATACAGCAATGTTAAAGTTTGAATGCTAATGCTAACTTGCTAATGCTAGCGATCTAATGCTAGTGCTAATATCTGATCATTTTCATACTGTATGTGTCCTCTATGATGGAAATAAGAGATCAAATGGCTGCTTTTAAAGCATAACCCTTCATGGGAATAAGAGATTAAATGGCATTAAAGCTTAACCCTCTTGTATATATAGAAATACAGCAATGTTAAAGTTTGAATGCTAATGCTAACTTGCTAATGCTAGTGGTCTAATGCTAGTGCTAATATCTGGTCATTGTCATGTTTTATGTGTCCTCTATGATGGAAATAAGAGATCAGATGGCATTAAAGCATAACCCTTCATGGCAAATATGTGATTAAATGGCATTCAAGATTAAACCTTCTTGTATAAATTCAAATACAGCAATGTTAAAGTTTGAATGCTAATGCTAATTTGCCAATGCTAGCGATCTAATGCTAGTGCAAATATCTGGTCATTTTCATACTATACTTGTCCTCTATTGATGAAAATAAGAGAGCAGATGCCATTAAAGCATAACCCTTCATGGGACTATGAGATTAAATGGCATTAAAGCTTAACCCTTCTTGAATAAATTCAAATACAGCAATATTAAAGTTTGAATGCTAATGCTAATTTGCTAATGATAGCGATCTAATGCAAGTGCTAATATCTGGTGATTTTCATACTGTATGTGTCCTCTATGATGGAAATAAGAGATCAGATGCCATTAAAGCATAACCCTTCATGGGAATATGAGATTAAATGGAATGAAAGCTTAACCCTTCTTGTATTCATGCAAATACAGTCAAAAGTTTGAATGTTTGAATGCTAATGCTAGCGATCTAATGCTAGTGCTAATATCTGGTCATATTCATACTGTATGTGTCCTCTATGATGGAAATAAGAGATCAGATGGCATTAAAGCATAACCCTTCATGGGAATATGAGATTAAATGGCATTAAAGCTCAACCCTTCTGGTATATTTTCAAATACAGCAATGTTAAAAGTTTGATTGCTAATGCTAACTTTCTAATGCTAGCGATCTAATGCTAGTGCTAATATCTGGTCATTTTCATACTGTACATGTCCTCTATGATGGAAATAAGAGATCAGATGGCATTGAACCATAACCTTCATGGGAATATTGAGATTAAATGGCATTAAAGCTAAACCCTTCTTTTATATATGCAAATACAGCACTGTTAAAGTTTGAATGCTAATGCTAACTTGGCTAATGCTAGCGATCTAATGCTAGTGCTAATATCTGGTCATTGTCTTACTGTTGTGTCCTCTATGATGGAAATAAGAGATCAGATGGCATTAAAGCATAACCCTTCATGGGAATATGTGATTAAATGACATTAAAGCAAACCCTTCTAGTATATATATAGAAATACAGCAATGTTAAAGTTTGAATGCTAATGCTAACTTGCTAATGCCAGCGATCTAATGCTAGTGCTAATATCTGGTCATTTTCATACTGTTCTTGTCCTCTATGATGGAAATAAGATATCAGATGGCATTAAAGCATAACCCCTTCATGGGAATATGAGATTAAATGTCATTCAAGCTTAACCTTCTTGTAAATATACAAATACAGCAATTTTAAAGTTTGAATGCTAATGCTAACTTGCTAATGTAAGCGATCTAAGTGCTAATATCTGGTCATTGTCATTCTGTATGTGTCCTCTATGATGGAAAATAAGAGATCAGATGGCAATAAAGCATAACCCTTCATGGGAATATGAGATTAAATGGCATTAAAGTTTAACCCTCTAGTATATATGCAAATACAGCAATGTTAAAGTTTGAATGCTAATGCTAACGATTTAATGCTAGTTCTAATATTTTCATACTCTAGGTGTCTATAATGCTAGTGCATTAAATCATGATCATTGTCATACTGTATGTGTCCTTCTTGTATCATGGAAATAAGCAATGTGTTAAAGTTTGAATGCTAATTAAAGCATAATCTAATTCATGGCAATATGATAGTCATTTTCTTGGCATTAAGGCTTAACCATGATGTAAATATAGATATAGAATTAAAGCATAATGTTAAAGTTTGAATTTAATGTAAATACTAAAATACAGTCATGTTAAAGTTTTGAATCTAATGCTAGTATCTAATATCTGCTCATATCTGGTCATTGTACTTGTATGTGTCCTCTATGATGGAAATAAGATCAGAGATCATAACCCTTCATGGCAATATGAGATAAAAGCATAACATTTTCATGGGAATACAAATACAGCAATTAAATGGCATTCAAGATTATGCTAGTTCTAATATCTGGTATATATATGGAAATACAGCAATGTTAAAAACCCTTCATGGAATGCTAATGCTAAATATGCAAATACTATTTGAATCTAATGCTAGCTATGATCTAAAATTTAAATATGGTCATTTTCATACTGTATGTGTCCTCTTTGATGGAAATAAGAGATCAGATGCCATTAAAAGCATAACCCTTCATGGGAATATGAGATTTAATGGCATGAAAGCTTAACCCTTCTTGTATAGATGCAAATACAGCAATGTTAAAGTTTGAATGCTAATGCTAACTTGCTAATGCTAGCGATCTAATGCAAGTGCTAATATCTGGTCATTTGTCATACTGTATGTGTACTCTATGATGGAAATAAGAGATCAGATGCCATTAAAAGCATAACCCTTCATGGGAATATGAGATTTAATGGCATGAAAGCCTAACCCTTTCTTGTTGTACAATGCAAATACAGCAATGTTAAAGTTTGAATGCTAATGCAAACTTGCTAATGCTAGCGATCTAATGCTAGTGCTAATATCTGGTCATTGTCATACTGTACTTGTCCTCTATGATGGAAATAAGAGATCAGATGGCATTAAAGCAAAACCCTTCATGGCAATATGAGTTTAAATGGCATTAAAAGCTTAACCCTTCTTGTATATATACAAATACAGCAATGTTAAAATTTGAATGCTAATGCTAACTTACTAATGCTAGCGATCTAATGCTAGTGCAAATATATGGTCATTTTCATACTGTAGGGTCCTACATGATGGAAATAGAGATCAGATGGCATTAAAGCATAACCCTTCATGGGAATATTTGATTAAATGGCATTAAAGCTAAACCCTTCTTGTATATAGGCAAATATTGCAATGTAAAAAGTTTGATTGCTAATGCTAACTGGCTAATGCTAGCGATCTAATGCTAGTGCTAATATCTGGTCATTGTCATCCTCAATGTGTCCTCTAGATGGAAATAAGAGATCAGATGGCATTAAAGCATAACCCTTCATGGGAATATGTGATTAAATGGCATTAAAGTTTAACCCTTCTTGTATAAATAGAAATACAGCAATGTTAAAAGTTTGAATTTAATCTAACTTTCTAATGCTAGCTACGATCTAATGCTAGTGCTAATATCTTGTCATTTTCATACTGTTCTTGTCCTCTATGATGGAAATAAGAGATCAGATGGCATTAAAGCATAACCCTTCATGGGAATATGAGATTAAATGGCATTATGCTTAACCCTTCTTGTATATATACAAATACAGCAATTTTAAAGTTTGAATGCTAATGCTAACTGGCTAATGTTAGTTGATCTAATGCTATTGCTAGTATCTGGTCATTGTCATCCTTATGTGTCTTCTGGATGGAAATATGAGGATCAGATGGCATTAAAGCATAACCCTTCATGGGGAAACATGAGATTAAATGGCATTAAAGTTTAACCCCTCTAGTATAAATGCAAATACAGCAATGTTAAAGTTTGAATGCTAATCCTAACTTGCTAATGCTAGCGATCTAATGCAAGTTCTAATATCTGGTCATTTTCATACTCTAGGTGTCCTATATGATGGAAATAAGAGATCAGATGGCATTAAAGCATAACCCTTCATGGGAATATGAGATTAAATGGCATTATAGCTTAACCCTTCTTGTATATATGCAAATACAGCAATGTTAAAGTTTGAATGCTAATGCTAACTTGCTAATGCTAGCGATCTAATGCTAGTGCTAATATCTGGTCATTTTCATACTGTATGTGTCCTCCATGATGGAAATAAGAGATCAGATGGCATTAAAGCATAACCCTTCATGGGAATATGAGATTAAATGGCATTCAAGCTTAACCCTTCTTGTATATATGCAAATACAGCAATGTTAAAGTTTGAATGCTAATGCTAACTTGCTAATGCTAGCGATCTAATGCTAGTGCTAATATCTGGTCATTGTCATTCTGTATGTGTCCTCTATGATGGAAATAAGAGATCAGATGGCATTAAAGCATAACCCTTCATGGGAATATGTGACTAAATGGCATTAAAGCCTATCCTTTCTTGCATGAATGCAAATACAGCAATGTTAAATTTTGAATGCTAATGCTAACTTGCTAATGCTACCGATCCAATGCTAGTGCTAATATCTTGTCATTTTCATACTGTACTTGTCCTCTATGATGGAAATAAGAGATCAGATGGCATTAAAGCAAAACCCTTCATGGGAATATGAGATTAAATGTCATTCAAGCTTAACCCTTCTTGTATATATACAAATACAGCAATTTTAAAGTTTGAATGCTAATGCTAACTTGCTAATGTTAGCGATCTAATGCTAGTGCTAGTATCTGGTCATTGTCATACTCTATGTGTCCTCTATGATGGAAATAAGAGATCAGATGGCATTAAAGAATAACCCTTCATGGCAATATGAGATTAAATGGCATTAAAACTTAACCCTTCTTGTATAAATTCAAATACAGCAATTTTAAAGTTTAAATGCTAATGTTAACTTGCTAATGCCAGCGATGTAATGCTAGTGCTAATATCTGGTCATTTTCATACTGTATGTGTCCTCTATGATGGAAATAAGAGATCACATGGCATTAAAGCATAACCCTTCATGGGAATATGAGATTAGATGGCATTCAAGCTTAACCCTTCTTGTAAATATGCAAAGACAGTCATGTTAAAGTTTGAATGCTAAAGCTAGCGATCTAATGCTAGTGCTAATATCTGGTCATTGTCATTCTGTATGTGTCCTCTATCATGGAAATAAGAGATCACATGGCATTAAAGCATAACCCTTCATGGGAATATGAGATTTAATGGCATTAAAACTTAACCCTTCTTGTGTATATGCAAATACAGCAATGTTAAAGTTTGAATGCTAATGCTAACTTGCTAATGCTAGCGATCTAATGCTAGTGCTAATATCTGTCATTGTCATACTGTATGTGTCCTCTATCATGGAAATAAGCGATCAGATGGCATTAAAGCATAACCCTTCATGGCAATATGAGATTAAATGGCATTAAGGCTTAACCTTTCTTGTATATATAGAAATACAGCAATGTTAAAGTTTGAATTCTAATGCTAACTTGCTAATGCTAGCGATCTAATGCTAGTGCTAATATCTTGTCATTTTCATACTGTACTTGTCCTCTATGATGGAAATAAGAGATCAGATGGCATTAAAGCATAACCCTTCATGGGAATATGAGATTAAATGGCATTCAAGCTTAACCCTTCTTGTATATATACAAATACAGCAATGTTAAAATTTGAATGCTAATGCTTAATTGCTAATGCTAGCGATCTAAAGCTAGTGCTAATATCTGGTCAATGTCATACTCTATGTGTACTCTATGATGGAAATAAGACATCAGATGCCATTAAAGCATAACCCTTCATGGGAATATGAGATTAAATGGCATTAAAGCTTAACCCTTCTTGTATATATGCAAATAAAGCAATGTTAAAATTTGAATGCTAATGCTAACTTGCTAATGCTAGCGATCTAATGCTAGTGCAAATATATGGTCATTTTCATACTGTATGTGTCCTCTATGATGGAAATAAGAGATCAGATGCCATTAAAGCATAACCCTTCATGGGAACATGAGATTAAAAGGCATTAATGCTTTAACCCTTCTTGTATATATACAAATACAGCAATGTTAAAGTTTGAATGCTAATGCTAACTGGCTAATGCAAGCGATCTAATGCTATTGCTAATATCTGGTCATTGTCATCCTGTATGTGTCCTCTAGATGGAAATAAGAGATCAGATGGCATTAAAGCATAACCCTTCTTGGCAATATGAGATTAAATGACATTAAAGCTTATCCCTTCTTGTATAAATTCAAATACAGCAATGTTAAAGTTTGAATGCTAATGCTAACTTGCTAATGCTAGCGATCTAATGCAAGTGCTAATATCTGGTCATTTTCATACTGTATGTGTCCTCTATGATGGAAATTAGAGATCAGATGGCATTAAAACATAACCCTTCATGGGAATATGAGACTAAATGGCATTAAAGCCTAACCCTTCTTGCATGAATGCAAATACAGCAATGTTAAATTTTGAATGTTAATGCTAACTTGCTAATGCTACCGATCCAATGCTAGTGCTAATATCTTGTCATTTTCATACTGTACTTGTCCTCTATGATGGAAATAAGAGATCAGATGGCATTAAAGCAAAACCCTTCATGGGAATATGAGATTAAATGTCATTCAAGCTTAACCCTTCTTGTATATATCCAAATACAGCAATGTTAAAATTTGAATGCTAATGCTAACTTGCTAATGCTAGCGATCTAATGCTAGTGCAAATATATGGTCATTTTCATTCTGTATGTGTCCTCTATGATGGAAATAAGAGATCAGATGCCATTAAAGCATAACCCTTCATGGGAACATGAGATTAAAAGGCATTATAGCTTAACCCTTCTTGTATATATACAAATACAGCAATGTTAAAGTTTGAATGCTAATGCTTACTTGCTAATGCTAGCGATCTAATGCTAGTGCTAATATCTGGTCATTGTCATACTCTATGTGTCCTCTATGATGGAAATAAGAGATCAGATGGCATTAAAGAATAACCCTTCATGGCAATATGAGATTAAATGGCATTAAAACTTAACCCTTCTTGTATAAATTCAAATACAGCAATTTTAAAGATTAAATGCTAATGTTAACTTGCTAATGCCAGCGATGTAATGCTAGTGCTAATATCTGGTCATTTTCATACTGTACGTGCCCTCTATGATGGAAATAAGAGATCACATGGCATTAAAGCATAACCCTTCATGGGAATATGAGATTAGATGGCATTCAAGCTTAACCCTTCTTGTAAATATGCAAAGACAGTCATGTTAAAGTTTGAATGCTAATGCTTGCGATCTAATGCTAGTGCTAATATCTGGTCATTGTCATTCTGTATGTGTCCTCTATCATGGAAATAAGCGATCAGATGGCATTTAAGCATAACCCTTCATGGCAATATGAGATTAAATGGCATTAAGGCTTAACCCTTCTTGTATATATAGAAATAGAGCAATGTTAAAGTTTGAATTCTAATGCTAACTTGCTAATGCTAGCGATCTAATGTAAGTGCTAATACCTGGTCATTTTCATACTGTATGTGTCCTCTATGATGGAAATTAGAGATCAGATGGCATTAAAGCATAACCCTTCATGGCAATATGAGATTAAATGGCATTCAAGCTTAACCCTTCTTGTATATATACAAATACAGCAATGTTAAAATTTGAATGCTAATGCTTAATTGCTAAAGCTAGCGATCTAAAGCTAGTGCTAATATCTGGTCAATGTCATACTCTATGTGTACTCTATGATGGAAATAAGACATCAGATGCCATTAAAGCATAACCCTTCATGGGAATATGAGATTAAATGGCATTAAAGCTTAACCCTTCTTGTATATATGCAAATAAAGCAATGTTAAAGTTTGAATGCTAATGCTAAATTGCTAATGCTGGCGCATCTAATGCTAGTGCTAATATCTGGTCATTTTCATACTGTATGTGTCCTCTATGATGGAAATTAGAGATCAGATGGCATTAAAGCATAACCCTTCATGGCAATATGAGATTAAATGGCATTAAAGCTTAACCCTTCTTGTATAAATTCAAATACAGCAATGTTAAAAGTTTGAATGCTAATGCTAACTTGCTAATGCTAGCGATCTAATAGTAATATGCTAATATCTGGTCATTTTCATACTGTATGTGTCCTCTATGATGGAAATTAGAGATCAGATGGCATTAAAGCATAACCCTTCATGGAATATGAGACTAAATGGCATTAAAAGCCTAACCCTTCTTGTATAAATGCAAATACAGCAATGTTAAATTTGAATGCTCATGCTAACTTTGCTAATGCTAGTTAAATTTGAATGCGAATGCTAGTGCTAATATCTGGTCATTTTCATACTGTACGTGTCCTCTATAATGGAAATAAGAGATCAGATGGCATTAAAGCATAACCCTTCATGGGAATATGAGATTAAATGGCATTAAAGCTTAACCCTTCTTGTTTAAATGCAAATACAGCAATGTTAAATTTGAATGCTCATGCTAACTTGCTAATGCTAGCGATCGAATGCTAGTGCTAATATCTGGTCATTTTCATACTGTACGTGTCCTCTATAATGGAAATAAGAGATCACATGGCATTAAAGCATAACCCTACATGGGAATATGAAATTAGATGCCATTAAAGCTTAACCCTTGTTGTAAATATGCAAATACAGTCATGTTAAAGTTTGAATGCTAATGCTAGCGATCTAATGCTAGTGCTAATATCTGGTCATTGTCATACTGTATGTGTCCTCTATGATGGAAATAAGAGATCAGATGGCATTAAAGCATAACCCTTCATGGGAATATGAGATTAAATGGCATTCAAGATAACCCATCTTGTATATATGCAAATACAGCAATGTTAAAGTTTGAATGCTAATGCTAACTTGCTAATGCTAGCGATCTAATGATAATGCTAATATCTGGTCATTGTCATGCTGTATCTGTCCTCTATGATGGAAATAAGAGGTCAGATGGCATTAAAGCATAACCCTTCATGGGAATATGAGTTTAAATGGCATTCAAGCTAACCCTTCTTGTAAATATGCAAAAACAGTCATGTTAAAGTTTGAATGCTAATGCTAGCGATCTAATGCTAGAGCTAATATCTAGTCATTGTCATACTGTATGTGTCCTCTTTGATGGAAATAGAGATCAGATCGCATTAAAGCATAACCCTTCAAGGGAATATGAGATTAGATGGCATTGAAGCTTAACCCTTCTTGTAAATATGCAAATACAGTCATGTTAAAGTTTGAATGCTAATGCTAACTTGCTAATGCTAGCGATCTAATGCTACTGCTAATATCTGGTCATTTTCATACTGTACGTGTCCTCTATGATGGAAATAAGAGATCAGATGGCATTAAAGCATAACCCTTCATGGGAATATGAAATTAAATGGCATTAAAGCTTAACCCTTCTTGTATATATGCAAATACAGCAATGTTAAATTTGAATGCTAATGCTAACTTGCTAATGCTAGCGATCTAATGCTAGTGCTAATATCTGGTCATTTTCATACTGTACATTGTCCTCTATAATGGAAATAAGAGATCACATAGCATTAAAGCATAACCCTTCATGGGAATATGAAATTAGATGCCATTAAAGCTTAACCCTTCTTGGAAATATGCAAATACAGTCATGTTAAATTTTGAATGCTAATGCTAGCGATCTAATGCTAGTGCTAATATCTGGTCATTGTCACACTGTATGTGTCCTCTATGATGGAAATAAGAGATCAGATGGCATTAAAGCATAACCCTTCATGGCAATTTGAGATTAAATGGCATTAAAGCTTAATCCTACTTGTAAAAATACAAATACAGTAATGTTAAAGTTTGATTTGCTAATGCTTACTTGCTAATGCTAGCAATCTAATGCTGTTGCTAATATCTGGTCATTTTCATTCTGTACGTGTCCTCTATGTTGGAAATAAGAGATCAGATGGCATTAAACCGTAACCCTTCATGGGAATATGAGATTAAATTGCATTAAAGCTTAAGCCTTCTTGTAAATATGCAAATACAGTCATGTTAAAGTTTGAATGCTAATGCTAGCGATCTAATGCTAGAGCTAATATCTAGTCATTGTCATACTGTATGTGTCCTCTATGATGGAAATTAGAGATCAGATGGCATTAAAGCATAACCCTTCATGGCAATATGAGATTAAATGGCATTCAAGCTTAACCCTTCTTGTATATATACAAATACAGCAATGTTAAAATTTGAATGCTAATGCTTAATTGCTAATGCTAGCGATCTAAAGCTAGTGCTAATATCTGGTCAATGTCATACTCTATGTGTACTCTATGATGGAAATAAGACATCAGATGCCATTAAAGCATAACCCTTCATGGGAATATGAGATTAAATGGCATTAAAGCTTAACCCTTCTTGTATATATGCAAATAAAGCAATGTTAAAGTTTGAATGCTAATGCTAAATTGCTAATGCTTGCGATCTAATGCTAGTGCTAATATCTGGTCATTTTCATACTGTATGTGTCCTCTATGATGGAAATTAGAGATCAGATGGCATTAAAGCATAACCCTTCATGGCAATATGAGATTAAATGGCATTAAAGCTTAACCCTTCTTGTATAAATTCAAATACAGCAATGTTAAAGTTTGAATGCTAATGCTAACTTGCTAATGCTAGCGATCTAATGTAAGTGCTAATATCTGGTCATTTTCATACTGTATGTGTCCTCTATGATGGAAATTAGAGATCAGATGGCATTAAAGCATAACCCTTCATGGGAATATGAGACTAAATGGCATTAAAGCCTAACCCTTCTTGTATAAATGCAAATACAGCAATGTTAAATTTGAATGCTCATGCTAACTTGCTAATGCTAGCGATCGAATGCTAGTTCTAATATCTGGTCATTTTCATACTGTACGTGTCCTCTATAATGGAAATAAGAGATCAGATGGCATTAAAGCATAACCCTTCATGGGAATATGAGATTAAATGGCATTAAAGCTTAACCCTTCTTGTATAAATGCAAATACAGCAATGTTAAATTTGAATGCTCATGCTAACTGGCTAATGCTAGCGATCGAATGCTAGTGCTAATATCTGGTCATTTTCATACTGTACGTGTCCTCTATAATGGAAATAAGAGATCACATGGCATTAAAGCATAACCCTACATGGGAATATGAAATTAGATGCCATTAAAAACCCTTGTTGTAAATATGCAAATACAGTCATGTTAAAGTTTGAATGCTAATGCTAGCGATCTAATGCTAGTGCTAATATCTGGTCATTGTCATACTGTATGTGTCCTCTATGATGGAAATAAGAGATCAGATGGCATTAAAGCATAACCCTTCATGGGAATATGAGATTAAATGGCATTCAAGATAACCTTTCTTGTATATATGCAAATACAGCAATGTTAAAGTTTGAATGCTAATGCTAACTTGCTAATGCTGGATCTAATGCTAATGCTAATATCTGGTCATTGTCAGACTGTATCTGTCCTCTATGATGGAAATAAGAGGTCAGATGGCATTAAAGCATAACCCTTCATGGGAATATGAGTTTAAATGGCATTCAAGATAACCCTTCTTGTAAATATGCAAATACAGTCATGTTAAAGTTTGAATGCTAATGCTAGAGATCTAATGCTAGAGCTAATATCTAGTCATTGTCATACTGTATGTGTCTCTTTGATGGAAATAGAGATCAGATCGCATTAAAAGCATAACCCTTCATGGGAATATGAGATTAGATGGCATTGAAGCTTAACCCTTCTTGTAAATATGCAAATACAGTCATGTTAAAGTTTGAATGCTAATGCTAGAGATCTAATGCTAGATCTAATGCTACTGCTAATATCTGGTCATTTTCATACTGTATGTGTCCTCTATGATGGAAATAAGAGATCAGATGGCATTAAAGCATAACCCTTCATGGGAATATGAAATTAAATGGCATGAAAAGCTTAACCCTTCTTGTATATATGCAAATACAGCAATGTTAAATTTGAATGCTAATGCTAACTTGCTAATGCTAGCGATCTAATGCTAGTGCTAATATCTGGTCATTTTCATACTGTACGTGTCCTCTATAATGGAAATAAGAGATCACATGGCATTAAAGCATAACCCTTCATGGGAATATGAAATTAGATGCCATTAAAGCTTAACCCTTCTTGTAAATATGCAAATACAGTCATGTTAAATTTTTGAATGCTAATGCTAGCGATCTAATGCTAGTGCTAATATCTGGTCATTGTCACACTGTATGTGTCCTCTATGATGGAAATAAGAGATCAGATGGCATTAAAGCATAACCCTTCATGGCAATTTGAGATTAAATGGCATTAAAGCTTAATCTTACTTGTAAAAAATACAAATACAGTAATGTTAAATTTGATTTGAATGCTCGTTTGCTAATGCTAGCAATCTAATGCTGTTGCTAATATCTGGTCATTTTCATTCTGCACGTGTCCTCTATATTTGGAAATAAGAGATCAGATGGCATTAAACCGTAACCCTTCATGGAATATGAGATTAAATTGCATTAAAGCTTAATCCTTCTTGTAAATATGCAAATACAGTCATGTTAAAGTTTGAATGCTAATGCTAGCGATCTAATGCTGTAGAGCTAATATCTAGTCATTGTCATACTGTATGTGTCCTCTATGATGGAAATAAGAGATCAGATGGCATGGAAATAAACAGATGGCATTAATAACCCTTCATGGGAATATGAAATTAAATGGGAATACCCTTCTTGTATATATTAAATGGCATTAAAGTTTGAAAGCCCACTTTAATATTGTCAATATATGTCCTCTATGATGGAAATAAGAAATCACAGCAATGTTAAACTTTCTTGTATATTTGAATGCATGTTATGCTTAAATGCTAATGCTAGCGATCTAAATGCTAGTGCTAATATCTGGTCATTGTCATACTGTATGTGTCCTCTATGATGGAAATAAGAGATCAGATGGCATTAAAGCATAACCCTTCATGGGAATATGAGATTAAATGGCATTAAAGCTTAACCCTTCTTGTAAATATGCAAATACAGCAATGTTAAAATTTGAATGCTAATGCTAAATTGCTAATGTCACACTGTGGCAATCTAATGCTAGAGCTAATATCTGGTCATTTTCATACTGTATGTGTCCTCTATGATGGAAATAAGAGATCAGATGGCATTAAACCATAACCCTTCATGGGAATATGAGATTAAATGGCATTAAAGCTTAACCCTTCTTGTAAATATGCAAATACAGCAATGTTAAAGTTTTTGCTAATGCTAATGCTAGCGATCTAATGTTGTGATAATATCTGGTCATTCTCATACTGTATGTGTCCTTTATGATGGAAATAAGAGATCAGATGGCATTAAAGTATAACCCTTTATGGGAATATGAGATTAAATGGCATTAAAGCTTAATCCTTCTTTTAAACATTCAAATACAACAATGTTAAAGTTTGAATGCTAATTCTAACTTGCTAATGCTAACGATCTATTGCTAGTGCTAATATCTGGTCATTTTATATACTGTATGTGTCCTCTATGATGGAAATAAGAGATCAGATGGCATTAAAGCATAACCCTTCATGGGAATATGAGATTAAATGGCATTAAAGCTTAACCCTTTCTTGTATAAATGCAAATACAGCAATGTTAAAAATTTGAATGCTAATGCTAACTTTGCTAATGCTAGCGATCTAATGCTAGTGCTAATATCTGGTCATTTCTCATACTGTATGTGTCTCTATGAAAAATAAGAGATCAAATGGCATTAAAGCATAACCCTTCATGGGAATATGAGATTAAATGGCATTAAGCTTAACCCTTCTTGTATATATGCAAAAACAGCACTGTTAAAAGTTTGAATGCTAATGCTAACTGGCTAATGCTAGCGATTTAATGCTAGTGCTAATATCTGGTCATTTTCATACTGTATGTGTCCTCAATTATGGAAATAAGAGATCAGATGGCATTAAAGCATAACCCTTCATGGGGAATATGAGATTAAATGGCATTAAGCTAACCCCTTTCTTGTTTATATGCAAATACAGCAATGTAAAGTTTGAATGCTAATGCTAACTTGCTAATGCTAGCGATCTAATGCTGGTTCTAATATCTGGTCATTGTCATACTGTATTGTGTCCTCTTTGATGGAAATAAGAGATCAGATGGCATTAAAGCATATCCCTTCATGGGAATATGAGATTAAATGGCATTAGAGCTTAACCCTTCTTGTATATATGCAAATACAGCAATGTTAAAATTTGATTGCTAATACTAACTTTGCTAATGCTAGCGATCTAATGCTAATGCTAATATCTGGTCATTTTCATACTGTATGTGTCCTCTATGATGGAAATAAGAGCTCAGATGGCATTAAAGCATAACCCTTTCATGGGAATATGAGATTAAATGGCATTAAAGCTTAACCCTTCTTGTATATATGCAAATACAGCAATGTTGAAGTTTGAATGCTAATTGACTTGCTAATGCTAGCCATCTAATGCTAGAGCTAATATCTGGTCATTGTCATACTGTATGTGTCTTCTTTGATGGAAATAAGAGATCAGATGGCATTAAAGCATAACCCTTCAGCGGGAATATGAGATTAAATGGCATTAAAGCTTAACCCTTCTTGTGCATATACAAATACAGCAATGTTAAAGTTTGAATGCTAATGCTAACTTGCAAATGCTAGCGATCTAATGCTAGTGCTAATATCTGTCATTTTCATACTGTACGTGTCCTCTTGATGGAAATAAGAGATCACATGGCATTTAAGCATATCCCTTCATGGGAATATGAAATTAGATGGCATTAAAGCTTAACCCTTCTTGTATATATGCAAATACAGCAATGTTTAAAATTTTGATTGCTAATGCTAACTTGCTAATGCTAGCGTATCTAATATAGGCTAATATCTGGTCATTTTCATACTGTTCGTGTCCTCTATGATGGAAATAAGAGATCAGATGGCATTAAAGCATAACCTTTCATGGGAATATGAGATTAAATGGCATTAAAGCTTTAACCCTTCTTAAAAATATGCAAATACAGTAATGTTAAAGTTTGAATGCTAATGCTAACTTGCTAATGCTAGCGATCTAATGCTAGTGCAAATATCTGGTCATTGTCATCCTGTATGTGTCCTCTATGATGGAAATAAGAGATCAGATGGCATTAAACCATAAACCTTCATGGAATATGAGATTAAATGGCATTAAAGGCTTAATCCTTCTTGTAAATATGCAAATACAGTAATGTTAAAGTTTGAATGCTAATGCTAATGCTAGCTATCTAATGCTGCTGCTAATATCTGGTCATTTTCATACTGTACTTGTCCTCTATGATGGAAATAAGAGATCAGATGGCATTAAAGCATAACCCTTCATGGGAATATGAGATTAAATTGCATTAAAAGCTTAACCCTTCTTGTAAATATGCAAATACAGTCATGTTAAAGTTTGAATGCTAATGCTAACTTGCTAATAGCGATCTAATGCTAGAGCAAATATATGGTCATTTTCATACTGTATGTGTCCTCTATGATGGAAATAGAGATCAGATGGCATTAAAGCATAACCCTTCATGGGAATATGAGATTAATGGCATTGAAGCTTAACCTTCTTGTAAATATGCAACAGCAAGGTGAAAATTTGAATGCTAATGCTAACTTGCTAATGCTAGCGATTTAATGCTAGTGCTAATATCTGGTCATTTTCATACTGCACGCGGTCCTCTATGATGGAAATAAGAGATCAGATGGCATTAAAGCATAACCCTTCATGGGAATATGAAAATTAAATGGCATTAAAGCTTAACCCTTCTTGTATATATGCAAATACAGTTAAATTTGAATTAATGCTAACTTGCTAATGCTAGTGATCTAATGCTAGTGCTAATATCTGGTCATTTTCATACTGTACGTGTCCTCTATGATGGAAATAAGAGATCAGATAGCATTAAAGCATAACCCTTCATGGAATATGAGATTAAATGGCATTAAAGCTTAACCCTTCTTGTAAAATACAAATACAGTAATGTTAAAGTTTGAATGAATGCTAATGCTAGCGATCTAATGCTATTGCTAATATCTGGTCATTGTCACACTGTACATGTCCTCTATGATGGAAATAAGAGATCAGATGGCATTGTAGCATGTATCCCTTCATGTGAATATGTGATTAAATGGGATTAAAGCTTTAACCCTTTACTTGTATATATGCAAATGCAAAGTAATGTTAAAAAATTGTTTGATTTGCTAATGCTTACTTGCTAATGCGTTAGCAATCTAATGCTAGTGCTAATATCTGGTCATTTTCATTCTGTACATGTCCTCTTATGATTAAATAAGAGATCAGATGGCATTTTTAAACCATATCCCTTCATGGGAATATGAGATTAGATGGCATTAAAGCTTAAGCCTTCTTGTAAATATCAAATACAGTCATGTTAAAAGTTTGAATGCTAATGCTAGCGATCTAATGTGGTGCTAAATCTGGTTATTTTTCATACTGTATGTGTCCTTTATGATGGAAATAAGAGATCAGATGGCATTAAAAAGAATATGATGAAAAATGGTATTCTTTATGTTACCATAAAGCTTGAATACTAATGACTTGGTTAATGCTAGCATTAAAGTCATCCCAGTGAATCCTAAGAGATCTTTTTAAACATTCAAATACAACAATGTTAAGGTTTGAATGCTAATTCAATGTTAAACTTAATGCTAACGATCTAATGCTAGCGTGCTAATATCTGGTCATTTTTTTATATACTGTATGTGTCCTCTATGATGGAAATAAGAGATCAGATGGCATTAAAAGCATAACCCTTCGTGGGATTATGAGATTAAATGGCATTCAAGCTAACCCTTTTGTATTTATGCAAATACAGCAATGTTAAAAGCTTGAATGCTAATCTTTGCTAAACTTATCTAATGTTAAAAGCACATTCGGTAATTTTCATTTTAATGCGGTTCTATGATGGAAATAAGAAATCAGATGGCATTAAAGCATAACCTTCATGGGAATATGAGATTAAATGGCATTAAAGCCTATCCCATCTTGTATATATACAGTCAAATGTTAAAGTTTTGAATGTTATACGTTAACTTAAGGTCGTCATCAACGTGCAAGTGCTAATGTCTGGTCATTATACTGTATGTGTCCTCGATGACATAAAATGAGATCAGATGGCATTAAAGCAGCGTCCCTTCAGTGGAATATGAGACCAATGGCATTAAAGTTCTTAAATCACATCTTCTATGAATGCAACAGCACAGCAATTTGAATGCTAATGCTAACTTGCTAATGCCAGCGGCGTAATGCTAGTGCTAATATCTGGTCATTTTCATACTGTACGTGTTCTCTATGATGGAAATAAGAGATCACATGGCATTAAAAGCGCATAACCCTTCATGGGAATATGATTAGATGTCATTCCGTTGAACCCTTTCTTAAATATAACCAGTTTAAAGTTTGAATGCTAATGCTAACTTGCTAATGCTAAGCGATCTAATGTAATGCTAATATCTGGTCATTTTCTATATGTGATAAGACTCATGTGAAATTAGAATCAATGCATTAAACATAACTTCATGGATTAAATTAATGCATTCAAGCTAACCCTTTTTGTAAATAACAATAAAGTAATGTTAAAATTTGAATGCTAATGCTACGTATCTAAGCGATCTAATCTGGTCATTGTATATATATGGTTTTCATATGATGGAATATGATGAAATTAAAGATCAATCCATTAAGCATAACCTTAGAGAATATGAATTAAATGGCATAGTAATAAGCATTTAATATGCAAATTTGCAATGTTAAAGTTTGATTGCTAATGCTAACTTGCTAATGCTAGCGATCTAATGCTAGTGCTAATATCTGGTCATTGTCATACTCTATGTGTCCTCTATGATGGAAATAAGAATCAGATTGCATTAAAGCATAACCCTTCATTGCAATCAGATTAAATGGCATTAAAGTTAACCTTCTAGATAATGCAAATACAGCATGTTAAAGTTTGAATCTAATGCTAACTTGCTAATGCTAGCATTTAATGCTAGTTTGAATATCTGGTCATTTTCATACTCTTTCTATATGATGGAAATAAGAGATCAGATGGCATTAAAGCATAACCCTTCATGAAATGAGATTAAAAGGCATTAAGCTAACCCTTCTTGTAATATGAAATCAGCAATGTTAAAGTTTGAATGCTAATGCTAACTTGCTAATGCTAGCATCTAATGCTAGTGCTAATATCTGGTCATTTTCAACTGTATGCCTCTATGATGGAAATAAAGAGTCATGGCATTAAAGCAAACCCTTCATGGAATATGAGATTAATGGCATTCAAGCTAACCTTCTTGTAATATGCAATACAAATTTAAATTTGAATGCTAATGCTAATCTAATGCTAAGGATCTAATGTAGTCAATTGTCATTTACTGTATGTGTCCTCTATGATGGAAATAAGAGATCAGATGGCATTAAAGCATAACCCTTCATGGAATATGAGATTAAAATGGCATTAAAGCTAACACTTTTTATATATCAAATACAGCAATGTTAAAGTTTGAATGCTAATGCTAACTTGCTAATGCTAGCGATCTAATGCTAGTGCAATATTGGTCATTTTCATACTTATGTCCTCTATGATGGAAATAAGAATCAGATGGCATTAAACATAACCCTTCATGGGAATATGAGATTAAATGGCATTAAAGCTAACCCTTCTTGTATATATGCAAATACAGCAATGTTAAAGTTTGAATGCTAATGCTAACTTGCTAATGCTAGCGATCTAATGCTAGTGCTAATATCTGGTCATTGTCATACTTATGTGTCTCTATGATGGAAATAAGAGATCAGATGGCATTAAGCATAACCTTCATGGAATATGAATTAAATGGCATTAAAGCTTAACCCTTCTGTATATGCAAATACAGCAATGTTAAAGTTTGAATGTAATGCTAACTTGCTAATGCTAGCGTCTAATGCAAGTGCTAATATCGGTCATTTCATACTTATGTGTCTCTATGATGGAAATAGAGATCAGATGGCTTAAAGCATAACCCTTCATGAATATGAGATTAAATGGCATTAAAGCTTAACCTTCTAGTAATTGCAAATACAGCAATGTTAAGTTTGAATGCTAATCTAACTTGCTAATGAGCGATTAATGCTAGTGCAATATCTGGTCATTTTCATACTTAGTGTCTATGATGGAAATAAGAGATCAGATGGCATTAAAGCATAACCCTTCATGGGAATATGAGATTAAATGGCATTAAGGCTTAACCCTTCTTGTATATATAGAAATACGCAATGTTAAAGTTTGAATTCTAATGCTAACTTGCTAATGCTAGCGATCTAATGCTAGTGCTAATATCTTGTCATTTTCATACTGTACTGTCCTCTATGATGGAAATAAGAGATCAGATGGCATTAAAGCATAACCCTTCATGGAATATGAGATTAAATGGCATTCAAGCTTAACCCTTCTTGTATATATACAAATACAGCAATGTTAAATTTGAATGCTAATGCTTTAAATTGCTAATGCTAGCGATCTAATGCATAGTGCTAATATTGGTCATTTTCATACTTATGTGTACCTCTATGATGGAAATAAGAGATCAGATGCATTAAAGCATAACCCTTCATGGATATATGAGATTAAATGGCATTAAAGCTTAACTCTTCTTGTATATATGCAAATACAGCATGTTAAAGTTTGAATGCTAATCTAACTTGCTAATGCTAGCGATTAATGCTAAGTTCTAATATCTGGTCATTTTCATACTCTAGATTCTTATGATGGAAATAAAGAGATCAGATGGCATTAAAGCATAACCCTTCATGGGAAATGAGATTAAAATGGCATTAAAGCTTAACCTTCTTGTAATATGCAAATACAGCAATTTAAAGTTTGAATGCTAATGCTAACTTGCTAATGCTAGCGATCTAATGCTAAGTGCTAATATCTGGTCATTTTCATACTGTATGTGTCCTCTATGATGGAAATAAGAGATCAGATGGCATTAAAAGCATAACCCTTCATGGCAATATGAGATTAATGGCATTAAAGCTTAACCCTTCTTGTATAAATTCAATACAGCAATGTTAAAAGTTTGAATGCTAATGCTAACTTGCTAATGCTAGCGATCTAATGCAAGTGCTAATATCTGGTCATTTTCATACTGTATTGTCCTCTATGATGGAAATAAGAGATCAGATGGCATTAAAGCAACCCTTCATGGGAATATGAGATTAAATGGCATTCAAGCTAACCCTTCTTGTATATATACAAATACAGCAATGTTAAAATTTGAATGCTAATGCTAACTTGATAATGCTAGCGATCTAATGCTAGTGCAAATATATGGTCATTTTCATACTCTATGTGTCCTCTATGATGGAAATAAGAGATCAGATGCCATTAAAGCATAACCCTTCATGGGAATATGAGATTAAATGGCATTAAGGCTTAACCCATCTTGTATATATGCAAATATTGCAATGTTAAAGTTTGATTGCTAATGCTAACTTGCTAATGCTAGCGATCTAATGCTAGTGCTAATATCTGGTCATTGTCATACTCTATGTGTCTCTATGATGGAAATAAGAGATCAGATGGCATTAAAGCATAACCCTTCATGGAATTGAGATTAAATGGCATTAAAGTTTAAACCTTCTAGTATAAATGCAAATACAGCACTGTGAAAGTTTGAATGCTAATCCTAACTTGCTAATGCTAGCGATTTAATGCTAGTTCGAATATCTGGTCATTTTCATACTCTATGTGTCCTATATGATGGAAATAAGAGATCAGATGGCATTAAAAACATAACCCTTCATGGGAATATGAGATTAAATGGCATATAACTTAACCCTTCTTGTATATATGCAAATACAGCAATGTTAAAGTTTGAATGCTAATGCTAACTTGCTAATGCTAGCGATCTAATGCTAGTGCTAATATCTGGTCATTTTCATACTGTATGTGTCCTCTATGATGGAAATAAGAGATCAGATGGCATTAAAGCATAACCCTTCATGGCAATATGAGATTAAATGACATTAAAAGCTAACCCTTCTTGTATATATGCAAATACAGCAATGTTAAAGTTTGAAGCTAATGCTATACTTGCTAATGCTAGCATCAATGCTAGTGCTAATATCTGGTCATTGTCATAATGATGTGTCTCTATATGGAAATAAGAATCAGATGGCATTAAGCATAACCCTTCATGAAATGAGATTAAATGGCATTAAGCTAAACCCTTCTTGTATATATAAAATACAGCAATGTTAAAGTTTGAATTTAATGCTAACTGCTAATGCTAGCATCTAATGCTAGTGCTAATATCTGGTCATTTTCATACTGTTTGTCCTATGATGGAAATAAGAATCAGATGGCATTAAGCATAACCCTTCATGGGAATAAGAGATTAAATGGCATTAAGCTTAACCCTCTTATATATCAAATACAGCAATGTTAAGTTTGATGCTAATGCTAACTTGCTAATGCTAGCGATCTAATGCAAGTTAATATCTGGTCATTCATACTTATTGTCTTATGATGGAAATAGAGATCAGATGGCAATAAAGCATAACCCTTCATGGCAATATGAGATTAAATGGCATTAAAGCTTAACCCTTCTTGTATATATGCAAATACAGCATGTTAAAGTTTGAATGCTAATGCTAACTTGCTAATGCTAGCGATCTAATGCTAGTGCTAATATCTGTCATTTTCATACTGTAGGTGTCCTCTATGATGGAAATAAGAGATCAGTGGCATTAAAGCATAACCCTTCATGGAATATGAGATTAAATGGCATTAACTTAACCCTTCTTGTATATATGCAAATACACAATGTTAAAGTTTGAATGCTAATGCTAACTTGCTAATGCTAGCGATCTAATGCTAGTGCTAATATTGGTCATTTTCATACTGTATTGCCTCATGATGAAATAAGAGATCAATGCATTAAAGCATACCCTTCATGGAATATGAGATTAAATGGCATTAAGCTAACCCTTCTTGTAAATATGCAAATACAGCATGTTAAAGTTTGAATGCTAATGCTAGCGATCTAATGCTATTCTAATATTGGTCATTGTCATACTTATGTGTCTCTATGATGGAAATAAGAGATCAGATGCATTAAAGCATAACCCATGGCAATATGAGATAAAATGGCATTAAACAACTTCTGTATATATCAAATACAGCAATGTTAAAGTTGAATGCTAATGCTAACTGCTAATCTAGCGATCTAATGCTAAATGCTAATATCTGGTCATTTTCATACTGTATGTGTCCTCTATGATGGAAATAAGAGATCAGATGGCATTAAAGATAACCTTCATGGCAATATGAGATAAAATGGCATTAAAGCTAACCCTTTGTATAAATAAAATACAGCAATGTTAAAGTTTGAAACTAATGCTAACTTGCTAATGCTAGCATCTAATCTAGTGCTAATATCTGGTCATTTTCATACTGTATGTTGCCTCTATGATGGAAATAAGAGATCAGATGGCATTAAACATAACCCTTCATGGAATATGAGATTAAATGGCATTAAAGCTTAACCCTTCTTGTATAATAGCAAATACAGCAATGTTAAAATTTGAATGCTAATGCTAACTTGCTAATACTAGCGATCTAATGCTATGCAATATATGGTCATTTTCATACTGTATGTGTCCTCTATGATGGAAATAAGAGATCAGATGGCATTAAAGCATAACCCTTCATGGGAATATGAAGTTAAATGGCATTAAAGCTTAACCCTTCTTGTATATATACAAATACAGCAATGTTAAGTTTGAATGCTAATGCTAACTTGCTAATGCTAGCGATCTAATGCTAGTGCTAATATCTGGTCATTTTCATACTGTATGTGTCCTCTATGATGGAAATAAGAGATCAGATGGCATTAAAGCATAACCCTTCATGGAAATGAGATTAAATGGCATTAAAGCTTTAACCTTCTTGTATATATGCAAATACAGCAATGTTAAAGTTTGAATGCTAATGCTAACTTGCTAATGCTAGCGATCTAATGCTAGTGCTAATATCTGGTCATTGTCATACTCTATGTGTACTCTATGATGGAAATAAGAGATCAGATGGCATTAAAGCATAACCCTTCATGGCAATATGAGATTAAATGGCATTAAAGCTTAACCTTCTGTATATATGCAAATACAGCAATGTTAAAGTTTGAATGCTAATGCTAACTTGCTAATGCTAGCGATCTAATGCTAGTGCTAATATCTGGTCATTTCATACTGTATGTGTCCTCTATGATGGAAATAAGAGATCAGATGGCATTAAAGCATAACCCTTCATGGGAATATGAGATTAAATGGCATTAAAGCTTAACCCTTCTTGTATATATCAAATACAGCAATGTTAAAGTTTGAATGCTAATGCTAACTTGTAATGCTAGCGATCTAATGCAAGTGCTAATATCTTGTCATTTTCATACTGTACTTGTCCTCTATGATGGAAATAAGAGATCAGATGGCATTAAAGCAAAACCCTTCATGGGAATATGAGATTAAATGACATTCAAGCTTAACCCTTCTTGTATATATACAAATACAGCAATGTTAAAATTTGAAGCTAATGCTAACTTCTAATGCTAGCATCTAATGCTATGCAAATATTGGTCATTTTAATACTGTATGTGCCTCTATGATGGAAATAAAAATCAGATGCATTAAAGCATAACCCTTCATGGGAACATGAGATTAAAGCATTAAGCTTTAACCTTCTTGTATAATGTAAATACTGAATGTTAATTTGAATGTAATGCTAATGGCATAATGCTAGCGATCTAATGCTAGTGCTAATATCTGGTCATTTCAACTGTACTTGTCTCTATGATGGAAATAAGAATCAGATGGCATTAAAGCATAACTTCTATGGAATATGAATAAAGGATTAATAGCTTAACTTCTTATATATCAAATACAGCAATGTAAATTTGAATGCTAATGCTAACTTGCTAATGCTAGCGATCTAATGCTAGTGCTAATATCTGGTCATTAATCACTGTATGTGTCTCTATGATGGAAAATAAGAGATCAGATGGCATTAAACATAACCCTTCATGGAATAGAGATTAATGGCATTAAAACGTAACTCCTTCTTGTATATTAAAATACAGCAATTAATTTGAATGCTAATGTTAACCCTTTATAATGTACGATCTATTCTAGTGAATATCTGTCATTTTCATAATAGAATTGCTCTATATGGAAATAAGAGAATCAGATGGCATTAAAGCATAAGCCTTCTAGAATATTGAGATAATGCATTAGCTTAACCCTTCTTGTAAATCAAATACAGCAATGTTAAAGATTTGAATGTAATCTAACTTTAATGCTAGATCTATGCTAGTGTAATATGGTCATTTTCATACTGTATGTGTCTTATGATGGAAATAAGATCAGATAGCATTAAAGCATAACCCTTCATGAATATGAGATTAAATGGCATTAAACTAACCCTTCTTGAATAATGCAAATACAGCAATGTAAAAGTTTGAATGCTAATGCTAACTGGTAATGCTAGCGATCTAATGCTAGTGCTAATATCTGGTCATTTATACTGTATGTCCTCTAGATGGAAATGGACATGGCATTAAGCTAACCCCTAAATGGGGATTAAAGGATTGCTAACCCCTTCTTGTATATACAAATACAGCAATGTTAAAATTTGAATGCTAATGCTTTAAATTGCTAATGCTAGCGATCTAATGCATGCTAAATTGGTCATTTCATACTGTATGTGTCCCTTTGATGGAAATAAGAAGATCAAGCATAACCTTTAAATATGAGATAAATGGCATTAAAGGACTTTAACTTATTGCAAAAATTCAAATAAGCAATGCTAAATTTAATGCTAGCTAATTTTCTAGTGCTAATCTGTCATTATCTAATATTTCATTAATCGTGGTAAGTACCCTTATGGAAAAAGATAATGCATTAAAGCTTAACCTTCTAGAATATGAAATAAGAATGTTAAAGCTTTAATTTTAATGCTAATGCATGTTAAAGTTTAATGCTATGCTAATCTGGTATTCAAGTTTCCTATTGATGGAATAGGTCATTGCATTAAGCATAACCCTTGAGGAAATGAAGATCAGATGGCATTAAAGCTAACCTTCTTGATAAATCAAATACAGTAAGTTAAAGTTAATGAAATGCACATGTTAAGTTTGAATGCTAATGCTAATTGCTATATGCTATTGTTAATACTATTATATCTGGTCTATGTGCATACTCTAGAGTCATGAGAAATAAAGAGAATCTAAATGGCATTAAAATGGAACCTTAGACTTAGATTAAATAGCATTAAAGCTTTACCCTTTGTATTAAAATTACAGCAATGTTAAAGTTTAATCTAATGCAACTGTATGCTTCATCTAATGAGTCTAATATCTGGTATTGATCCTAGTGATTAAGTACCTCGGAATATGAGATAATGGCATTAACTAACCTTCTGTAAATCAAATGAGATTAAATGTTAAATTTGAATTAAGCTAACTTGTAATACAAATACATGAATGTAATATTGATTAATCTACTGTATGCTAGATTAATGGATAATATGGTTTAAGTATAACCTTCATGGGAATATGAGATAAATGGCATTAAAGCATAACCCTTCTATAAGCAAATAGAATTAAATTGGCATTAAATTAACCCTTCTTGTAAATCAATATGCAATTTAATAGTTTGAATGCTAATTCAACTTCTATGCAGCATAGATATAATAGTAATGGCATTATCAAACCTTGTTATGAGGAAATAGAGATCAGATGGCATTAAAGCATAACCCTTCGCAATAAAGAGATTAAATGGCATTAAAGTTAAACCTTTTTAGTATAAAAAAGCAAATACAGCACTGTTAAAGTTGAATGTAATCCTAACTTGCTAATGCTAGCGATTTTAATACTAGTGCTAATATTGGTCATTTTCATACTTAGGGTCCTATATGATGGAAATAAGAGATCAGATGGATTTAAAAAAACCCCCCATGGGAAATGAGATTAAAAAATTATAGATTAACCCCTTTCCCATAGATGCAAATAAGAATGTTAAAGTTTGAATGCTGATGCTAACTTCTAAGCAGCATCTAATGCAAGTGCTAATATCTGGTCATTTTCATACTGGGATGTGTCCTCTATGATGGAAATTAGAGATCATGGCATTTAAAACATAACCCTTCATGGACATATGAGACTAAAAGGCATTAAAACCTAACCCTTCTTGTATGAATGCAAATAAACAATGTTTTTTTTAAAATTTTTGAATTA
>CM056199.1:97410256-97488230 GCA_029692085.1 Gymnothorax javanicus | reverse complement strand
ATAACCTTTCTGGGAATATGAGATTAAATGTCATTAAAGCAACCCTTCTTGTATATATCAATACAGCATTGTTAAAGTTTGAATGCTAATTCCTAGCACTAATGTAGCGATCCTAAAGCAAGTGCTATCTGGTGATTTTCATTTCTGTTCGTGTCCTCTTTAATCGAAATAAGAGATCACATGCCTTTAAAGCATAACCCTTCATGGGAATATGAGATGAAATGGCATTAAAGCTGAACTCTTCTTGTATATGTGCAAATACAGCAATGTTAAAGTTTGAATGCTAATGCTAACTTGCTAATGCTAGCGAACTAATGCTAGTGCTAATATCTGGTTATTATCATCTGTATATGTGTCCTCTAGATGGAAATAAGAGATCAGATGGCATTAAGCATAACCTTCATCAGAATATGAGATTAAATGGCATTCAAGCTTAACCCTTCTTGTATATATACAAATACAGCAATGTTATAATTTGAATGCTAATGCTAACTTGCTAATGCTAGCGATCTAATGCTAGTACGAATATATGGTCATTTTCATGCTGTATGTGTCCTCTATGATGGAAATAAGAGATCAGATGGCATTAAAGCATAACCCTTCATGGGAATATGAGATTAAATAGCATTAAGCCTAACCCTTCTTGTATATATACAAATACAGCAATGTTAAAGTTTGAATGCTAATGCTAACTTGCTAATGCTAGCGATCTAATGCTAGTGCTAATTTCTGGTCCTTTTCATACTGTTTAATTTTCCTCTATGATTCGAAATAAGAGATCAGATGGCATTAAAGCATAACCCTTCATGGGAATATGAGATTAAATGGCATTAAAGTTTAACCCTTCTTGTATAAAATACAAATACAGCAATGTTGAAGTTTGAATGCTAATGCTAACTACGCTCTTTGAAGCTAGCGATGCCAATGCTATCCCTGCTAATATCTGATTAGATGGCATTTTTACCCTTCTGTACATGTCCAGTTTTAAAATTTGATGCTAATAATAATTGATCAATGATGCCATTTAAGTTCGTATCCTTCATTAAAATAAGAATATGCCTTTAAAAGCATTAGAATGGCAAATTCAAAAGCTTTCCCTTCTTGTATATATGCAAATACAGCAATGTTAAAATTTGAATGCTAATGCTAACTTGCTAATGCTAGCGATCTAATGCTGGTGCTAATATCTGGTCATTTTCATTCTGTTTGTGTCTCTTTAATGGAAATAAGAGATCAGATGCCTTTAAAGCATAACCCTTCATGGGAATATGAGATTAAATGTCATTAAAAGCTTTCCCCTTCTTGTATATATGCAAATACAGCAATGTTAAAAGTTTGAATGCTAATGCTAATTTTAACTAATGCTAATATCGTTCTAATGCTAGTGCTAATATCTGCTCATTGTCATACTCTATGTGTCCTCTTTAATGGAAATAAATTGATCAGATGGCATTAAAAGCAAAACCCTTCATGGCAATATGAGATTAAATGGCATTAAAGTTTAACCCTTCTGGTATATATGCAAATACAGCACTGTGAAAGTTTGAATGCAAATGCTATCTTGCTAATGCTAGCGATTTAATGCTAGTGCTAATATCTGGTCATTTTCATACTCTCAGGTGTCTATATGATGGAAATAAGAGATCAGATGGCATTAAAGAATAACCCTTCATGGGAACATGAGATTAAAATGAATTATAAGCTTAACCCTTCTTGTAAATATGCAAAAACAGACATGTTAAAGTTTGAATGCTAATGCTAGCGATCTAATGCTAGTGCTAATATGTGGTCATTGTCATACTGTATGTGTCCTCTATGATGGAAATAAGAGATCAGATGGCATTAAAGCATAACCCTTCATCGGAATATGAGATGAAATGGCATTAAAGCTGAACTCTTCTTGTATATAAACAAATACAGTAATGTTAAAATTTGAATGCTAATGCTAATTTGCTAATGCTAGCGATCTAATGCTGGTGCTAATATCTGATCATTTTCATACTGTTAAAGTGTCTCTTTAATGGAAATAAGGAAATGCCTTTAAAAGCATAACCTTTCATGGGAATATGAGATTAAATGTCATTAAAGCATAACCCTTCTTGTATATAAGCGAATACAGTAATGTTAAAAGTTTAAATGCTAATGCTAACTTGCTAATGCTAGCAATCTAATGCTAGTGCTAATATCTTGTCATTTTCATACTGTACTAGTCCTCTTTTATGGAAATAAGAGATCTGATTGCCATTAAAGCTGAACCTTTTCATGGAATATGAGATTAAATGTCATTTAAGCTAACCCTTCTTGTATATATGCAAATACAGGAATGTTAAAGTTTGAATGCTAATGCTAACTTGCTAATGCTAGCGATCTAATGCTAGTGCAAATATATGGTCATTTTCATACTGTATGTGTCCTCTATGATGGAAATAAGAGATCAGATGGCATTATAAGCATAACCCTTCATGGGAATATGAGATTAAATTGCATTTAAGCCTAACCCTTCTGTATATATGCAAATACAGGAATGTTAAAGTTTGAATGAATGCTAATGCTAACTTGCTAATGCTATATGCGATCTAATGTAGTGCTAATATCTGGCATCCTTTTCATGGGGATATGTTAAATTGTGTCCTCTATGATGGAAATAAGGAATGATCTAATGATGGCATTAAACATAACCCTTCATGGGAATGGAAATGAGATCAAATGGCATTAAAGCATAACCCTAACCCTTCTTGTATATATGCAAATACAGCAATGTTAAAGTTTGAATGCTAATGCTAACTTGCTAAAGCTAGCGATCTAATGCTAGTGCTAATATCTGGTCATTGTCCTACTGTACATGTCCTCTTTGATGGTAATAATTGATCAGATGGCATTTAAGCATATCCTTCATGTGAATATGTGATTAGATGGCATTAAAAACAACCTTCTTGTGTATATGCAAATACAGTAATGTTAAAATTTGAATGCTAATGCTAACATGCTAATGCTAGCGATCTAATGCTGGTGCTAATATCTGGACATTTTCATACTGTTAATGTCCTCTTTAATGGAAATAAAGAGATCAGACGCCTTTAAAAGCATAACCCTTCATGGGAATATGAGATTAAATGGCATTTAAGCTGAACCCTTCTTGTATATATGCAAATATAGGAATGTTGAAGTTTGAATGCTAATGCTAACTTGCTAATGCTAGCGATCTGATGCTAGTGCCAATATCTGGTCATTGTCATGCTGTATGTGTCTCTAGGATGGAAATAAATGATCAGATGGCATTAAAACATAACCCTTCATGGCAATATGAGATTAAATGGCATTAAAGCTTAACCCTTCTTGTATATATACAAATACAGCAATGTTAAAGTTTGAATGCTAATGCTAACTTTAAAAGCTAGCGATCTAATGCTAGTGCTAATATCTGGTCATTTTCCTACAGTACATGTCCTCTTTGATGGTAATAATTGATCACATGGCATTTAAGCATATCCTTCATGTGAATATGTGAGTTGAGGCATTAAAAACAACCCTTCTTGTATGTATGCAAATACAGTAATGTTAAAATATGAATGCTAATGCTAACTTGCTAATGCTAGCGATCTAATGCTAGTGCTAATATCTGGTCATTGTCATACTGTACGTGTCCTCTTGATCGTAATAATTGATCAGATGGCATTTAAGCATATCTCTTCATGTGAATATGTGAATAGATGGCATTAGAGCTTAACCCTTCTTTTATATATGCAAATACAGCAATGTTAAAGTTTGAATGCTAATGCTAACTTGCTAATGCTAGCGATCTAATGCTAATGCTCATATCTGATGATTTTCATTCTGTTCGTGTTCTCTTCAATTGAAAAAAGAGATCACATGCCTTTGAAGCATAACCCTTCATGGGAATATGAGATGAAATGGCATTAAACCTAAACCCTTCTTGTATATATGCAAATACAGCAATGTTAAAGTTTGAATGCTAATGCTAACTTGCTAAAGCTAGCGATCTAATGCTAGTGCAAATATCTCGTCATTGTCATCCTGTTTGTGTCCTCTAGCTCGAAATAAGATATCAGATGGCATTAAAGCATAAACCTTCATGGCAATATGAGATTAAATGGCATTAAGGCATAACCCTTCTTGTATATATACAAAAACAGCAATGTTAAAGTTAGAATGCTAATGCTAAATTGCTAATGCTAGCGATCTAATGCTAGTGCTAATATCTTGTCATTTTCATGCTGTACTTATCCTCTATGATGGAAATAATAGATCAGATAGCATTAAAGCATAACCCTTCATGGAAATATGAGATTAAATGGCATACAAGCTTAACCCTTCTTGTATATATACAAATGCAGCAATGTTAAAATTTGAATGCTAATGCTAACTTGCTAATGCTAGCGATCTAATGCTAGTGCAAATATATGGTCATTTTCATGCTGTATGTGTCCTCTATGATGGAAATAAGAGATCAGATGCCATTAAAGCATAACCCTTTATGTGAATATGAGATTAAGTTTCATTAAAGCTTAACCCTTCTTGTATAAATTCAAATACAGCAATATGAAAGTTTGAATGCTAATGCTAACTTGCTAATGCTAGCGATCTAATGCTAGTGCTAATATCTGGTCATTTTCATACTGTACGTGTCCTCTCTGATGGAAATAAGAGATCAGATGGCATTAAAACTTATAACCCTTCATGGGAATATGAGATTAAATGGCATTAAAGCCTAACCCTTCTTGTATATATGCAAATACAGCAATGTAACAGTTTGAATGCTAATGCTAACTTGCTAATGCTAGCGATCTAATGCTAGTGCTAATATCTGGTCATTTTCATACTGTACGTGTCCTCTATGATGGAAATAAGAGATCAGATGGCATTAAAGCATAACCCTTCATGGGAATATGAGATTAAATGGCATTAAAGCTTAACCCTTCTTGTATATATGCAAATACAGCAATGTTAAAGTTTGAATGCTAAGGCTAACTTGCTAAAGCTAGCGATCCAATGCTAGTGCTAATATCTGGTCATTGTCCTACTGTACATGTCCTCTTTGATGGTACTCATTGATCAGATGGCATTTAAGCATATCCCTTCATGTGAATATGTGATTAGATGGCATTAAAGCCTAACCCTTCTTGTATATATGCAAATACAGCAATGTAAAAGTTTGAATGCTAATGCTAACTTGCTAATGCTAGCGTTCTAATGCTGGTGCTAATATCTGGTCATTTTCATACTGTTTGTGTACTCTTTAATGGAAATAAGAGATCACATGCCTTTAAAAGCATAACCCTTCATGGGAATATGAGATGAAATTGCATTAAAGCTGAACCCTTCTTGTATATATGCAAATACAGCAATGTTAAAGTTTGAATACTAATGCTAACTTGATAATGCTTGCGATCTAATGCTAATGCTAATATCTTGTCATTTTCATACTGTACTTGTCCTCTATGATGGAAATAAGAGATCAGATGGGATTAAAGCATAAACCTTCATGGGAATATGAGATTAAATGGCATTCAAGCTTAACCCTTCTTGTATATAAACAAATACAGCAATGTTAAAATTTGAATGCTAATTCTAACTTGCTAATGCTAGCGATCTAATGCTAGTGCAAATATATGGTCATTTTCATGCTGTATGTGTCCTCTATGATGGAAATAAGAGATCAGATGGCAATTAAGCATAACCCTTCATGGCAATATGAGATTAAATGGCATTAAAGCTTAACCCTCCTTATATAAATTCAAATACAGCATTGTTAAAGTTTGAATGCTAATGCTAACTTGCTAATGCTAGCGATCTAATGCTAGTGCTAAGATCTGGTCATTGTCATACAGTACATGTCCTCTTTGATGGTAATAATTGATCACATGGCAGTTAAGCATATCCCTTCATGTGAATATGTGATAAGATGGCATTAGAGCATAACCCTTCTTGTATATATGCAAATACAGCAATGTTAAAATTTGATTGCTAATGCTAACTTGCTAATGATAGCGATCTAATGCTAGTGCTAATATCTGGTCATTTTCATACTGTTCGTGTCCTCTATGATGGAAATAAGAGATCAGATGCCTTTAAAGAATAACCTTTCATGGGAATATGAGATTAAATGTCATTAAAGCTTAACCCTTCTTGTATATATGCCAATACAGCGATGGTAAAGTTTGAATGCTAATGCTAAATTGCTAATGCTAGCGATCTAATGCTAGTGCTAATATCTGGTCCTTTTCATACTGTACGTGTCCTCTATGATGGAAATAAGAGATCAGATGGCATTAAAGCATAACCCTTCTCATATATATGCAAATACAGTAATGTTAAAATTTGAATGCTAATGCTAACTTGCTAATGCTAGCAATCTAATGCTGGTGCTAATATCTGATCATTTTCATACTGTTAGGTGTCCTCTTTAATGGAAATAAGAGATCTGATGCCTTTAAAGCATAACCTTTCATGGGAATATGAGATTAAATGTCATTAAAAGCTTAACCCTTCTTGTATATAGGCGAATACAGCAATGTTAAAGTTTAAATGCTAATGCTAACTTGCTAATGCTAGCGATCTAATGCTAGTGCTAATATCTTGTCATTTTCATACTGTACTAGTCCTCTATGATGGAAATAAGAGATCAGATGGCATTAAAAGCATAACCCTTCATGGGAATATGAGATTAAATGGCATTCAAGCCTAACCCTTCTTGTATATATGCAAATACAGGAATGTTAAAGTTTGAATGCTAATGCTAACAGATGGCATTAAGCATAACCCATAATGCTTAAAGCCTAACCCTTCCTGTATATATCTAATGCTAATGTGCAAATATCTAATGCTAGTCATTTTTTCATGCAGTATGTGGAAATAAGTCTTTAAGCTATGATGGAAATAAAAACACTTAGCCTTCCTGATCAAATACAGATGGCATTAAAGCATAACTAGCCTAATCTGGTGGGACATTTTTCAATATGAGATTAAAAGCATGATATAGATTAATGGCATTGGAAATAAGAATCCAGATGTCATTAAAAGAATCATGGGAATATGAAAGCAAATACAGGAATGTTAAAAAGTTTGAATGCTAATGCTAACTTGCTAACCCTTCCTCTTTATATATGCAAATACAGGAATGTTAAAGTTTGAATGCTAATGCTAATGTTAAAAATTTGAATGGTAATGCTTGCTAATGCTAGCGATCTAATGCATTTAACCTGTGCAAATAATTTGAATATGGTCATTTTAGTGCTATATCTGGTATACTGTACGTGTCCTCTCTGATGGAAATAAGAGATCAGATGGCATTAAAGCATAACCCTTCATGGGAATATGAGATTAAATGGAATTAAAAGCAACCCTTCTTGTATATATGCAAATACAGCAATGTTAAAGTTTGAATGCTAATGCTAACTTGCTAATGCTAGCAATCTAATGCTAGTGCTAATATCTGGTCATTTCCATACTGTACTAGTCCTCTATGATGGAAATAAGAATCAGATGGCATTAAAGCATAACACTTCATGTGAATATGATTAAATGGCATTTAAAGCTAACCCTTCTTGTATATATGCAAATACAGGAATGTTAAAATTTGAATGCTAATGCTAACTTGCTAATGCTAGCGATCTAATGATAGTGCAAATATATGGTCATTTTCATACTGTTATGTGTCCTCTATGATGGAAATAAGAATCAGATGGCATTTAAAAGCATAACCCTTCATGGGAATATGAGATTAAATGGCATTAAAGCCTAACCCTTCCTGTATATATGCAAATACAGGAATGTTAAGTTTGAATGCTAATGCTAACTTGCTAATGCTAGCGATCTAATGCTAGTGCTAATATCTGGTCCTTTCCATACTGTACGTGTCCTCTATGATGGAAATAAGAGATCAGATGGCATTAAAGCATAACCCTTCATGGGAATATGAGATTAAATGGCATTAAAAACTTAACCCTTCTTGTATATATGCAAATACAGCAATGTTAAAGCTTGAATGCTAATGCTAACTTGCTAAAGCTAGCGATCTAATGCTTGTGCTAATATCTGGTCATTGTCCTACTGTACATGTCCTCTTTGATGGTAATAATTGATCAGATGGCATTTAAGCATATCCCTTCATGTGAACATGTGATTAGATGGCATTAAAGCTTAACCTTCTTGTATATATGCAAATACAGTAATGTTAAAATTTAAATGCTAATGCTAACATGCTAATGCTAGCGATCCAATGCTGGTGCTAATATCTGGACATTTTCATACTGTTAATGTGTCCTCTTTAATGGAAATAAGAGATCAGACGCCTTTAAAGCATAACCCTTCATGGGAATATGAGATTAAATGGCATTTAAGCTGAACCCTTCTTGTATATATGCAAATACAGGAATGTTGAAGTTTGAATGCTAATGCTAACTTGCTAATGCTAGCGATCTAATGCTAGTGCCAATATCTGGTCATTGTCATGCTGTATGTGTCCTCTAGGATGGAAATAAATGATCAGATGGCATTAAAGCATAACCCTTCATGGCAATATGAGATTAAATGGCATTAAAGCTTAACCCTTCTTGTATATATACAAATACAGCAATGTTAAAGTTTGAATGCTAATGCTAACTTGCTAAAGCTAGCGATCTAATGCTAGTGCTAATATCTGGTCATTGTCCTACAGTACATGTCCTCTTTGATGGTAATAATTGATCACATGGCATTTAAGCATATCCCTTCATGTGAATATGTGAGTTGAGGCATTAAAGCTTAACCCTTCTTGTATATATGCAAATACAGTAATGTTAAAATTTGAATGCTAATGCTAACTTGCTAATGCTAGCGATCTAATGCTAGTGCTCATATCTGGTGATTTTCATTCTGTTCGTGTTCTCTTCAATTGAAAAAAGAGATCACATGCCTTTGAAGCATAACCCTTCATGGGAATATGAGATGAAATGGCTTTAAACCTAAACCCTTCTTGTATATATGCAAATACAGCAATGTTAAAGTTTGAATGCTAATGCTAACTTGCTAAAGCTAGCGATCTAATGCTAGTGCAAATATCTCGTCATTGTCATCCTGTTTGTGTCCTGTAGTTCGAAATAAGAGATCAGATGGCATTAAAGCATAAACCTTCATGGCAGTATGAGATTAAATGGCATTAAGGCTTAACCCTTCTTGTATATATGCAAATACAGCAATGTTAAAGTTAGAATGCTAATGCTAAATTGCTAATGCTAGCGATCTAATGCTAGTGCTAATATCTTGTCATTTTCATGCTGTACTTGTCCTCTATGATGGAAATAATAGATCAGATGGCATTAAAGCATATCCCTTCATGGGAATATGAGATTAAATGGCATACAAGCTTAACCCTTCTTGTATATATACAAATGCAGCAATGTTAAAATTTGGATGCTAATGCTAACTTGCTAATGCTAGCGATCTAATGCTATTGCAAATATATGGTCATTTTCATGCTGTATGTGTCTCTATGATGGAAATAAGAGATCAGATGCCATTAAAAGCATAACCCTTTATGTGAATATGAGATTAAATTTCATTAAAAGCAACCCTTCTTGTATAAATTCAAATACAGCAATATGAAAGTTTGAATGCTAATGCTAACTTGCTAATGCTAGCGATCTAATGCTAGTGCTAATATCTGGTCATTTTCATACTGTACGTGTCCTCTCTGATGGAAATAAGAGATCATATGGCATTAAAGCATAACCCTTCATGGGAATATGAGATTAAATGGCATTAAAGCCTAACCCTTCTTGTATATATGCAAATACAGCAATGTAAAAGTTTGAATGCTAATGCTAACTTGCTAATGCTAGCGATCTAATGCTAGTGCTAATATCTGGTCATTTTCATACTGTACTTGTCCTCTATGATGGAAATAAGAGATCAGATGGCATTAAAGCATAACCCTTCACGGGAATATGAGATTAAATGGCATTAAAAAGCTTAACCCTTCTTGTATATATGCAAATACAGCAATGTTAAAGTTTGAATGCTAATGCTAACTTGCTAAAGCTAGCGATCTAATGCTAGTGCTAATATCTGGTCATTGTCCTACTGTACATGTCCTCTTTGATGGTACTAATTGATCAGATGGCATTTTAGCATATCCCTTCATGTGAATATGTGATTAGATGGCATTAAAGCCTAACCCTTCTTGTATATATGCAAATACAGCAATGTAAAAAGTTTGAATGCTAATGCTAACTTGCTAATGCTAGCGATCTAATGCTGGTGCTAATATCTGGTCATTTTCATACTGTTTGTGTACTCTTTAATGGAAATAAGAGATCACATGCCTTTAAAAGCATAACCCTTCATGGGAATATGAGATGAAATTGCATTAAAAGCTGAACCCTTCTTGTATATATGCAAATACAGCAATGTTAAAGTTTGAATACTAATGCTAACTTGCTAATGCTAGCGATCTAATGCTAATGCTAATATCTTGTCATTTTCATACTGTACTTGTCCCTATGATGGAAATAAGAGATCAGATGGGATTAAAGCATAAACCTTCTTGGGAATATGAAAAATGGCATTCAAGCTTAACCCTTCTTGTATATAAACAAATACAGCAATGTTAAAATTTGAATGCTAATTCTAACTTTTGCTACTGCTAGCGATCTAATGCTAGTGCAAATATATGGTCATTTTCATGCTGTATGTGTCCTCTATGATGGAAATAAGAGATCAGATGGCAATTAAGCATAACCCTTCATGGCAATATGAAATTAAATGGCATTAAAGCTTAACCCTCATTATATAAATTCAAATACAGCATTGTTAAAGTTTGAATGCTAATGCTAACTTGCTAATGCTAGCGATCTAATGCTAGTGCTAAGATCTGGTCATTGTCATACAGTATATGTCCTCTTTGATGGTAATAATTGATCACATGGCAGTTAAGCATATCCCTTCATGTGAATATGTGATAAGATGGCATTAGAGCATAACCCTTCTTGTATATATGCAAATACAGCAATGTTAAAATTTGATTGCTAATGCTAACTTGCTAATGCTAGCGATCTAATGCTAGTGCTAATATCTGGTCATTTTCATACTGTTCGTGTTCTATGATGGAAATAAGAGATCAGATGCCTTTAAAGAATAACCTTTCATGAATATGGCTTAAATGTCATTAAAGAACCCTTCTTGTATATATGCCAATGCCTGGTAAAGTTTGAATGCTAATAACCTAATGCTAGCGATCTAATGCTAGTGCTAATTTCTGGTCCTTTTCATACTGTACGTGTCTCTATGATGGAAATAACAGATCAGATGGCATTAAAAAGCATAACCCTTCTCATATATATGCAAATACAGTAATGTTAAAGTTTGAATGCTAATGCTAATGCTAATCTAATGCTAGTGCTAATATCTGGTCCTTTCCATACTGTGCGTGTCCTCTATGATGGAAATAAGAGATCAGATGGCATTTAAGCATATCCCTTCATTTGAATATGTGATTAGATGGCATTAAAGCTAACCCTTCTTTTATATATGCAAATACAGTAATGTTAAAATTTGAATGGTAATGCTAACTTGCTAATGCTAGCGATCTAATGTGCTAATATCTGGACATTTTCATACTGTTCGTGTCCTCTTTAATGGAAATGAGAGATCAATGACGCCTTTAAAAAGCAACCCTTCATTGGAATATGAGATTAAATGGCATTTAACCTGAACCCTTCTTGTATATATGCAAATACAGGAATGTTGAAGTTTGAATGCTAATGCTAACTTGCTAATGCTAGCGATCTAATGCTAGTGCTAATATCTGGTTATTGTCATCCTGTATGTGTCCTCTAGGATGGAAATAAGAGATCAGATGGCATTAAAGCATAACCCTTCATGGCAATATGAGATTAAATGGCATTAAAGCTTAACCCTTCTTGTATATATACAAATACAGCAATGTTAAAGTTTGAATGCTAATGCTAACTTGCTAAATCTAGCGATCTAATGCTGGTACTAATATCTGGTCATTGTTCTACAGTACATGTCCTCTTTGATGGAAATAATTGATCACATGGCATTTAAGCATATCCCTTCATGTGAATATGTGAGTTGAGGCATTAAAGCTTAACCCGTCTTGTATATATGCACATACAGTAATGTTAAAATTTGAATGCTAATGCTAACTTGCTAATGCTAGCGATCTAATGCTAGTGCTAATATCTGGTCATTGTCATACTGTACGTGTCCTCTTTGATCGTAATAATTGATCACATGGCATTTAAGCATATCCCTTCATGTGAATATGTGATTAGATGGCATTAGAGCTTAACCCTTCTTGTATATATGCAAATACAGCAATGTTAAAGTTTGAATGCTAATGCTAACTTGCTAATGCTAGCCATCTAATGCTAGTGCTAATATCTGGTGATTTTCATTCTGTTCGTGTTCTCTTTAATGGAAAAAAGAGATCACATGCCTTTAAAGCATAACCCTTAATGGGAATATGAGATTAAATGGCATTCAAGCTTAACCCTTCTTGTATATAAACAAATACAGCAATGTTAAAATTTGAATGCTAATTCTAACTTGCTAATGCTAACGATCTAATGCTAGTGCAAATATATGGTCATTTTCATGCTGTATGTGTCCTCTATGATGGAAATAAGAGATCAGATGGCAATTAAGCATAACCCTTCATGGCCATATGAGATTAAATGGCATAAAAGCTTAACCCTTCTTGTATAAATTCAAATACAGCAATGTTAAAGTTTGAATGCTAATGCTAACTTGCTAATGCTAGCGATCTAATGCTAGTGCAAATATATGGTCATTTTCATGCAGTATGTGTCCTCTATGATGGAAATAAGAGATCAGATGGCATTAAAGCATAACCCATCATGGGAATATGAGATTAAACGGCATTAAAGCCTAACCCTTCCTGTATATATGCAAATACAGGAATGTTAAAGTTTGAATGCTAATGCTAACGTGCTAATGCTAGCGATCTAATGCTAGTGCAAATATATGGTCATTTTCATGCAGTATGTGTCCTCTATGATGGAAATAAGAGATCAGATGGCATTAAAGCATAACCCATCATGGGAATATGAGATTAAATGGCATTAAAGCCTAACCCTTCCTGTATATATGCAAATACAGGAATGTTAAAGTTTGAATGCTAATGCTAACTTGCAAATGCTAGCGATCTAATGCTAGTGCTAATATCTGGTCCTTTCCATACTGTACGTGTCCTCTATGATGGAAATAAGAGATCAGATGGCATTTAAGCATATCCCTTCATGTGAATATGTGATTAGATGGCATTAAAGCTTAACCCTTCTTTTATATATGCAAATACAGTAATGTTAAAATTTGAATGCTAATGCTAACTTGCTAATGCTAGCGATCTAATGCTGGTGCTAATATCTGGACATTTTCAAACTGTTCGTGTCCTCTTTAATGGAAATGAGAGATCAGACGCATTTAAAGCATAACCCTTCATGGGAATATGAGATTAAATGGCATTTAACCTGAACCCTTCTTGTATATATGCAAATACAGGAATGTTGAATTTTGAATGCTAATGCTAACTTGCTAATGCTAGCGATCTAATGCTAGTGCTAATATCTGGTTATTGTCATCCTGTATGTGTCCTCTAGGATGGAAATAAGAGATCAGATGGCATTAAAGCATAACCCTCCATGGCAATATGAGATTAAATGGCATTAAAGCTTAACCCTTCTTGTATATATACAAATACAGCAATGTTAAAGTTTGAATGCTAATGCTAACTTGCTAAAGCTAGCGATCTAATGCTAGTGCTAATATCTGGTCATTGTTCTACTGTACATGTCCTCTTTGATGGAAATAATTGATCACATGGCATTTAAGCATATCCCTTCATGTGAATATGTGATTAGATGGCATTAGAGCTTAACCCTTCTTGTATATATGCAAATACAGCAATGTTAAAGTTTGAATGCTAATGCTAACTTGCTAATGCTAGCCATCTAATGCTAGTGCTAATATCTGGTCATTGTCATACTGTACGTGTCCTCTTTGATCGTAATAATTGATCACATGGCATTTAAGCATATCCCTTCATGTGAATATGTGATTAGATGGCATTAGAGCTTAACCCTTCTTGTATATATGCAAATACAGCAATGTTAAAGTTTGAATGCTAATGCTAACTTGCTAATGCTAGCCATCTAATGCTAGTGCTAATATCTGGTGATTTTCATTCTGTTCGTGTTCTCATTAATGGAAAAAAGAGATCACATGCCTTTAAAGCATAACCTTTCATGGGAATATGAGATGAAATGGCATTAAACCTAAACCCTTCTTGTATATATGCAAATACAGCAATGTTAAAGTTTGAATACTAATGCTAACTTGCTAATGCTAGCGATCTAATGCTAATGCTAATATCTTGTCATTTTCATACTGTACTTGTCCTCTATGATGGAAATAAGAGATCAGATGGCATTAAAGCATAACCCTTCATGGGAATTTGAGATTAAATGGCATTCAAGCTTAACCCTTCTTGTATATAAACAAATACAGCAATGTTAAAATTTGAATGCTAATTCTAACTTGCTAATGCTAACGATCTAATGCTAGTGCAAATATATGGTCATTTTCATGCTGTATGTGTCCTCTATGATGGAAATAAGAGATCAGATGGCAATTAAGCATAACCCTTCATTGCAATATGAGATTAAATGGCATTAAAGCTTAACCCTTCTTGTATAAATTCAAATACAGCAATGTTAAAGTTTGAATGCTAATGCTAACTTGCTAATGCTAGCGATCTAATGCTAGTGCTAATATCTGGTCATTTTCAAACTGTACGTGTCCTCTATGATGGAAATAAGAGATCAGATGGCATTAAAGCATAACCCTTTAAGGGGAATATGAGATTAAATGGCATTAAAGCCTAACCCTTCTTGTATATATGCAAATACAGCAATGTTAAAGTTTGAATGCTAATGCTAACTTGCAAATGCTAGCGATCTAATGCTAGTGCTAATATCTGGTCATTTTCATACTGTACGTGTCCTCTATGATGGAAATAAGAGATCAGATGGCAATAAAGCATAACCCTTCATGGGAATATGAGATTAGATGGCATTCAAGCTTAACCCTTCTTGTAAATATGCAAATACAGTCATGTTAAAGTTTGAATGCTAATGCTAGCGATCTAATGCTAGTGCTAATATGTGGTCATTGTCATACTGTATGTGTCCTCTATGATGAAAATAAGAGATCAGATGGCATTAAAGTATAACCCTTCATGGCAATATGAGATAAAATGGCATCAAAGCTTAACAATTCTTGTATATATCCAAATACAGCAATGTTAAAGTTTTAATGCTAATGCTAACTTGCTAATGCTAGCGATCTAATGCTAGTGCACATATATGGCCATTTTCATACTGTATGTGTCCTCTAAGATGGAAATAAGAGATCAGATGGCATTAAAGCATAACCCTTCATGGGAACATGAGATTAAACGGCATTAAAGCTTAACCCTTCTTCTATATAGGCAAATACAGCAATGTTAAAGTTTGAATGCTAATGCTAACTTGCTAATGCTAGCGATCTAATGCTAGTGGTAATATCTGGTCATTGTCAGACTGTATGTGTCCTCTATGATGGAAATAAGAGATCAGATGGCATTAAAGCATAACCCTTCATGGCAATATGAGATTAAATGGCATTAAAGCTTAACCCTTCTTGTATAAATTCAAATACAGCAATGTTAAAGTTTGAATGCTAATGCTAACTTGCTAATGCTAGCGATATAATGCTAGTGCTAATATCTGGTCATTTTCATACTGTACGTGTCCTCTATGATGAAAATAAGAGATCAGATGGCATTAAATCATAACCCATCATGGGAACATGAGATTAAATTGCATTAAAGCTTAACCCTTCTTGTATATATGCAAATACAGCAATGTTAAAGTTTGAATGCTAATGCTAAATTGCTTATTCTAGCGATCTAATGCTAGTGCTAATATCTGGTCATTGTCATAGTGTACTTGTCCTCTTTGATGGTAATAATTGATCACATGGCATTTAAGCATATCCCTTCATGTGAATATGTGATTAGATGTCATTAAAGCTTAACCCTTCTTGTTTATGCAAGTACAGTAATGTTAAAATTTGAATGCTAATGCTAACTTGCTGATGTTTGCGATCTAATGCTAGTGCTTATATCTCGTCATTTTCATACTGTTCATGTCCTCTATGATGGAAATAAGAGATCAGATGCCTTTAAAGCATAACCTTTCATGGGAATATGAGATTAAATGGCATTATTGCTGAACCCTTCTTGTATATATGCGAATACAGCAATGTTAAAGTTTGAATGCTAATGCTAACTTGCTAATGCTAGCGATCTAATGCTAGTGCTAATATCTGGTGATTTGCATTCTGTTTGTGTCCTCTTTAATGGAAATAAGAGATCACATGCCTTTAAAGCTTAACCCTTCATGGGAATATGAAATTAAATGGCATTAAAGCTGAACCCTTCTTGTATATATGCAAATACAGCAATGTTAAAGTTTGCATGCTAATGCTAACTTGCTAATGCTAGCGATCCAATGCTGGAGCTAATATCTGATCATTTTCATACTGTTCGTGTCATCTTTAATGGAAATAAGAGATCTGATGCCTTTAAAGCATAACCTTTCATGGGAATATGAGATTAAATGTCATTTAAGCTTAACCCTTCTTGTATATAGGCGAATACAGCAATGTTAAAGTTTAAATGCTAATGCTAACTTGCTAATGCTAGCGATTTTTTGCTAGTGCTAATATCTTGTCATTTTCAGACTGTACTTGTCCTCTATGATGGAAATAAGAGATCAGATGGCATTAAAGCATAACCTTTCATGGGAATATGAGATTAAATGTCATTTAAGCCTAACCCTTCTTGTATATATGCAAATACAGGAATGTTAATGTTTGAATGCTAATGCTAACTTGCTAATTCTAGCGATCTAATGCTAGTGCTAATATCTGGTCATTGTCAGACTGTATGTGTCCTCTATGATGGAAATAAGAGATCAGATGGCATTAAAGCATAACCCTTCATCGCAATATGAGATTAAATTGCATTAAAGCTTAACCCTTCTTGTATAAATTCAAAAACAGCAATGTTAAAGTTTGAATGCTAATGCTAACTTGCTAATTCTAGCGATCTAATGCTAGTGCTAATATCTGATCATTCTCATAGTGTACGTGTCCTCTTTGATGTTAATAATTGATCAAATGGCATTTAAGCATATCCCTTCATGTGAATATGTGATTAGATGGCATTAAAGCTTAACCCTTCTTGTTTATGCATATACAGTAATGTTAAAATTTGAATGCTAATGCTAACTTGCTAATGCTTGCGATCTAATGCTAGTGCTAAGATCTGGTCATTGTCATACAGTACATGTCCTATTTGATGGTAATAATTGATCACATGGCATTAAAGCATATCCCTTCATGTGAATATGTGATAAGATGGCATTAGAGCATAACCCTTCTTGTATATATGCAAATACAGCAATGTTAAAATTTGATTGCTAATGCTAACTTGCTAATGCTAGCGATCTAATGCTAGTGCTAATATCTGGTTATTGTCATCCTGTATGTATCCTCTAGGATGGAAATGAGAGATCAGATGGCATTAAAGCATAACCCTTCATGGCAATATGAGATTAAATGGCATTAAAGCTGAACCCTTCTTGTATATATACAAATACAGCAATGTTAAAAGTTTAAATGCTAATGCTAACTTGCTAAAAGCTAGCGATCTAATGCTAGTGCTAATATCTGGTCATTGTTCTACAGTACATGTCCTCTTTGATGGTAATAATTTATCACATGGCATTTAAGCATATCCCTTCATGTGAATATGTGAGTTGAGGCATTAAAGCTTAACCCTTCTTGTATATATGCACATACAGTAATGTTAAAATTTGAATGCTAATGCTAACTTGCTATTGCTAGCGATCTAATGCTAGTGCTAATATCTGGTCATTGTCATACTGTACGTGTCCTCTTTGATCGTAATAATTGATCACATGGCATTTAAGCATATCCCTTCATGTGAATGTGTGATTAGATGGCATTAGAGCTTAACCCTTCTTGTATATATGCAAATACAGCAATGTTAAAGTTTGAATGCTAATGCTAACTTGCTAATGCTAGCGATCTAATGCTAGTGATAATATCTGGTGATTTTCATTCTGTTCGTGTTCTCTTTAATGGAAAAAAGAGATCACATGCCTTTAAAGCATAACCCTTCATGGGAATATGAGATGAAATGGCATTAAACCTAAACCCTTCTTGTATATATGCAAATACAGCAATGTTAAAGTTTGAATGCTAATGCTAACTTGCTAATGCTAGCGATCTATTGCTAGTGCTAATATCTCGTCATTGTCATCCTGTATGTGTCCTCTAGATGGAAATAAGAGATCAGATGCCATTAAAGCATAAACCTTCATGGCAATATGAGATTAAATGTCATTAAGGCTTTACCCTTCTTGTATATATACAAATACAGCAATGTTAAAGTTTGAATGCTAATGCTAAATTGCTAATGCTAGCGATCTAATGCTAGTGCTAATATCTTGTCATTTTCATACTGTACTTGTCCTCTATGATGGAAATAATAGATCAGATGGCATTAAAGCATAACCCTTCATGGGAATATGGGATTAAATGGCATTCAAGCTTAACCCTTCTTGTATATATACAAATGCAGCAATGTTAAAATTTGAATGCTAATGCTAACTTGCTAATGCTAGCGATCTAATGCTAGTGCAAATATATGGTCATTTTCATGCTGTATGTGTCCTCTATGATGGAAATAAGAGATCAGATGGCATTAAAGCATAACCCTTCATGGCCATATGAGATTAAATGGCATTAAAGCTTAACCCTTCTTGTATAAATTCAAATACAGCAATGTGAAAGTGTGAATGCTAATGCTAACTTGCTAATGCTAGCGATCTAATGCTAGTGCTAATATCTGGTCATTTTCATACTGTACGTGTCCTCTATGATGGAAATAAGAGATCAGATGGCATTAAAGCATAACCCTTCATGGGAATATGAGATTAAATGGCATTAAAGCCTAACCCTTCTTGTATATATGCAAATAGAGCAATGTAAAAGTGTGAATGCTAATGCTAACTTGCTAATGCTAGCGATCTAATACTAGTGCTAATATCTGGTCATTTTCATACTGTACGTGTCCTCTATGATGGAAATAAGAGATCAGATGGCATTAAAGCATAACCCTTCATGGGAATATGAGATTAAATTGCATTAAAGCTTAACCCTTCTTGTATATATGCAAATACAGCAATGTTAAAGTTTGAATGCTAATGCTAACTTGCTAAAGATAGCGATCTAATGCTAGTGCTAATATCTGGTCATTGTCCTACTGTACATGTCCTCTTTGATGGTACTAATTGATTAGATGAAATTTTAGCATATCCCTTCATGTGAATATGTGATTAGATGGCATTAAAGCTTAACCCTTCTTGTATATATGCAAATACAGTAATGTTAAAATTTGAATGCTAATGCTAACTTGCTAATGCTAGCGATCTAATGCTGGTGCTAATATCTGGTCATTTTCATACTGTTCGTGTACTCTTTAATGGAAATAAGAGATCACATGCCTTTAAAGTATAACCCTTCATGATAATATAATATGAAATTGCATTAAAGCTGAACCCTTCTTGTATATATGCAAATACTGCAATGTTAAAGTTTGAATACTAATGCTATCTTGCTAATGCTAGCGATCTAATGCTAATGCTAATATCTTGTCATTTTCATACTGTACTTGTCCTCTATGATGGAAATAAGAGATCAGATGGCATTAAAGCATAACCCTTCATGGGAATATGAGATTAAATGGCATTCAAGCTTAACCCTTCTTGTATATAAACAAATACAGCAATGTTAAAATTTGAATGCTAATTCTAACTTGCTAATGCTAACGATCTAATGCTAGTGCAAATATATGGTCATTTTCATGCTGTATGTGTCCTCTATGATGGAAATAAGAGATCAGATGGCAATTAAGCATAACCCTTCATGGCAATATGAGATTAAATGGCATTAAAGCTTAACCCTTCTTGTATAAATTCAAATACAGCAATGTTAAAGTTTGAATGCTAATGCTAACTTGCTAATGCTAGCGATCTAATGCTAGTACTAATATCTGGTCATTTTCATACTGTCGTGTCTCTATGACGGAAATAAAGAGATCAGATGGCAATAAAGCATAACCCTTCATGGGAATATGAGATTAGATGCCATTCAAGCTTAACCCTTCTTGTAAATATGCAAATACAGTCATGTTAAAGTTTGAATGCTAATGCTAGCGATCTAATGCTAGTGCTAATATGTGGTCATTGTCATACTGTATGTGTCCTCTATGATGGAAATAAGAGATCAGATGGCATTAAAGTATAACCCTTCATGGCATTATGAGATAAAATGGCATTAAAGCTTAACAATTCTTGTATATATACAAATACAGCAATGTTAAAGTTTTAATGCTCATGCTAACTTTTGCTAATGCTAGCGATCTAATGCTAGTGCTAATATCTGGTCATTTTCATACGGTGCATTGTCCTCTATGATGGAAATAAGAGATCAGATGGCATTAAAGTATAACCCTTCATGGGAATATGAGATGAAATGGAATTAAAGCCTAACCCTTCTTGTATATATGCAAATACAGCAATGTTAAAGTTTGAATGCTAATGCTAACTTGCAAATGCTAGCGATCTAATGCTAGTGCTAATATCTGGTCATTTTCATACTGTACGTGTCCTCTATCATGGAAAGAGATCAGTTGGCATTAAAGCATAACCCTTCATGGGAATATGAGATTAAATGGCATTAAAGCTTAACCCTTCTTGTATATATGCAAATACAGCAATGTTAAAGTTTGAATGCTAATGCTAACTTGCTAATGCTAGCGATCTAATGCTAGTGCTAATATCTGGACATTTTCATACTGTTCGTGTCCTCTATGATGGAAATAAGAGATCAGATGCTTTCAAAGCATAACCTTTCATGGGAATATGAGATTAAATGGCATTTAAGCTGAACCCTTCTTGTATATATGCAAATACAGCAATGTTAAAGTTTGAATGCTAATGCTAACTTGCCAATGCTAGCGATCTAATGCTAGTGCCAATATCTGGTCATTGTCATCCTGTATGTTTCCTCTCTGATGGAAATAAGAGATCACATGGCATTAATGCATAACCCTTCATGGCAATATGAGATTAAATGGCATTAAAGCTTAACCCTTCTTGTATAAATTCAAATACAGCAATGTTAAAGTTTGAATGCTAATGCTAACTTGCTAATGCTAGCGATATGATGCTAGTGCTAATATCTGGTCATTTTCATACTCTCGGTGTCCTCTATTATGGAAATAAGAGATCAGATGGCATTAAAGCATTACTCTTATGGGAACATGAGATTGAAAGGCATTATAGCTTTACCCTTCTTGTATATATTCAAATACAGCAATGTTAAAGTTTGAATGCTAATGCTAACTTGCTAATGCTAGCGATCTAATGCTAGTGCTAATATCTGGTCACTTTCATACTGTCATGCGCCCCTATGATGGAAATAAGAGATCAGATGGCAATAAAGCATAACCCTTCATGGGAATATGAGATTAGATGGCATTCAAGCTTAACCCTTCTTGTAAATATGCAAATACAGTCATGTTAAAGTTTGAATGCTAATGCTAGCGATCTAGTGCTAGTGTTAATATGTGGTCATTGTCATACTGTATGTGTCCTCTATGATGGAAATAAGAGATCAGATGGCATTAAAGTATAACCCTTCATGGCATTATGAGATAAAATGGCATTAAAGCTTAACAATTCTTGTATATATACAAATACAGCAATGTTAAAGTTTTAATGCTCATGCTAACTTGCTAATGCTAGCGATCTAATGCTAGTGCACACATATGGCCATTTTCATACTGTTTGTGTCCTCTAAGATGGAAATAAGAGATCAGATAGCATTAAAGCATAACCCTTCATGGGAATATGAGATTAAATGGCATTAAAGCTTAACCCTTCTTCTATATATGCAAATACAGCAATGTTAAAGTTTGAATGCTAATGCTAACTTGCTAATGCTAGCGATCTAATGCTAGTGCTAATATCTGGTCATTGTCAGACTGTATGTGTCCTCTATGATGGAAATAAGAGATCAGATGGCATTAAAGCATAACCCTTCATGGCAATATGAGATTAAATGGCATTAAAGCTTAATCCTTCTTGTATAAATTCAAATACAGCAATGTTAAAGTTTGAATGCTAATGCTAACTTGCTAATGCTAGCGATATAATGCTAGTGCTAATATCTGGTCATTTTCATACTGTACGTGTCCTCTATGATGGAAATAAGAGATCAGATGGCATTAAAGCATAACCCTTCATGGCAATATAAGATAAAATGGCATTGAAGCTTAACCCTTCTTGTATATATACAAATAGAGCAATGTTAAAATTTGAATGCTAATGCTAACTTGCTAATGCTAGCGATTTAATGCTAGTGCTAATATCTGGTCATTATCATACTCTATGTGTCCTCTATGATGGAAATAATAGATCAGATGGCATTAAAGCATAACCCTTCATGGCAATATGAGATTAAATTGCATTAAAGTTTAACCCTTCTAGTATATATGCAAATACAGCACTGTTAAAGTTTGAATGCTAAAGCTAACTTGCGAATGCTAGCGATTTAATGCTAGTGCTTATATCTGGTCATTTTCATACTCTAGGTGTCTCTATTATGGAAATAAGAGATCAGATGGAATTAAAGTATAACCCTTCATGGGAACATGAGATTAAAGGCATTATTATAGCTAACCCTTCTTGTATTCATGCAAATACAGCAAGGTTAAAGTTTGAATGCTAATGCTAACTTGCTAATGCTAGCGATCTAATGCTAGTGCTAATATCTGGTCATTTTTCATACTGTACTTGCCTCTATGATGGAAATAAGATATCACATGCCATTAAAGCATAATTCTTCATGGAAATATGAGATTAGATGGCATTCAAGCTTATCCTTCTTGTAAATATGCAAATACAGTCATGTTAAAGTTTAAATGCTAATGCAAGAGATCTAATGCTAGTGCTAATATCTGGTCATTGTCATACTGTATGTGTCCTCTATAATGGAAATAAGAGATCAGATGGCATTAAAGCATGATGCTTCATGGCAATATGAGATAAAATGGCATTAAAGCTTAACCCTTCTTGTACATATGCAAATACAGCAGTGGTAAAGTTTGAATGGGAAAATGCTAACTTGCTAAGGCTAGCGATCTAATGCTAGTGCTAATATCTGGTCATTGTCATACTGTATGTGTCCTCTATGATGGAAATAAGAGATCAGATGGCATTGAAGCATAACCCTTCATGGCAGTATGCGATTAAATGGCATTAAAGCTGAACCCTTCTTGTATATATACAAATACAGCAATGTTAAAGTTTGATTGCTAACTTGCTAATGCTAGCGATCTAATGCTAGTGCTAATATTTGGTCATTGTCATAGTGTACGTGTCCTCTTTGATGGTAATAATTGATCACATGGCATTTAAGCATAACCTTTCATGGGAATATGAGATTAAATGGCATTAAAGCCTAACCCTTCTTGTATATATGCAAATACAGCAATGTTAAAGTTTGAATGCTAAAAGCTAACTTGCTAATGCTAGCGATCTAATGCTAGTGCTAATATCTGGTCATTTTCATACTGTTAGGTGTCCTCTTGAATGGTAATAATAGATCAGATGCCTTAAAGCATAACACTTCATGGGAATATGAGATTAAATGTCATTAATGCTGAACCGTTCTTGTATATATGCAAATACAGCAATGTTAAAAGTTTCAATGCTAATGCTAACTTGCTAATGCTAGCGATCTAATGCACGTGCTAATATCTGGTCATTTTTATACTGTACGTGACCTCTATGATGGAAATAAGACATCCGATGTCATTAAAGCATAACTCCTCGTGGGACTATGAGATTAAATGGCATTAAAGCTTAACCCTTCTTGTATATATATACAAATACACCAATGTTAAAGTTTGAATGCTAATGCTAACTTGCTGATGCTAGCGATCTAATGCTAGTGCTAATATCTGGTCATTGCCATACTCTATTTGTCCTCTATGATGGAAATAAGAGATCAGATGGCATTAAAGCATAACCCTTCATGGTAATATGAGATTAAATGGCATTAAAGTTTAACCCTTCTAGTATATATGCAAATACAGCACTGTTAACATTTGAATGCTAATGCTAACTTGCTAATGCTAGTGATTTAATGCTATTTATAATATCTGGTCATTTTCATACTCTAGGTGTCCTCTATAATGGAAATAAGAGATCAGATGGCATTAAAGCATAACCTTCATGGGAACATGAGATTAAAATGCATTATAAGCTTAACCCTTCTTGTATACATGCAAATACAGCAATGTTAAATTTTGAATGCTAATGCTAACTTGCTAATGCTAGCCAACTAATGCTAGTGCTGATATCTGGTCATTTTCATACTGTACGTCCCTCTATGATGGAAATAAGAGATCACATGGCATTAAAAGCATAACCCTTCATGGGAATATGAGATTAGATGGCATTCAAGCTGAACCCTTCTTGTATATATGCAAATACAGTCATGGAAAAGTTTGAATGCTAATGCTAGCGTTCAAATGCTAGTGCTAATATCTGGTCATTGTCATACTGTATGTGTCCTCTCTGATGGAAATAAGAGATCAGATGGCATTAAAGCATTACGCTTCATGGCAATATGAGATAAAATGGCATTAAAGCTTAACCCTTCTTGTATATATACAAATACAGCAATGTTAAAGTTTGAATGCTAATGCTAACTTGCTAATACTAGCGATCTAATGCTAGTGCAAATATATGGCCATTTTCATACTGTATGTGTCCTCTATGATGGAAATAAGAGATCAGATGGCATTAAAAGCATAACCCTTCATGGGGAATATGATATTAAATGGCATTCAAGCATAACCCTTCTTTTATATATACAAATACAGCAACGTTAAAATTTGAATGCTAATGCTAACTTGCTAATGCTAGCGATCTAATGCTAGTGCTAATATCTGGTCATTGTCATACTGTACGTGTCATCTTTGATCGTAATAATTGATCACATGCCATTTAAGCATATCCCTTCATGTGAATATGTGATTAGATGGCATTAGAGCATAACCCTTCTTGTATATATACAAATACAGCAATGATGAAGTTTGAATGCTAATGCTAACTTGCAAATGCTAGCGATCTTATGCTCGTGCTAATATCTGGTCATTGTCATACTCTATGTGTCCTCTATGATGGAAATTAGAGATCAGATGGCATTAAAGCATAACCCTTGATGGGAATATGAGATTAGATGGCATTCAAGCTAAACCCTTCTTGTAAATATGCAAATACAGTCATGTTAAAGTTTGAATGCTAATGCTAGCCATCTAATGCTATTGCTAATATCTGGTCATTGTCATACTGTATGTGTCCTCCATGATGGAAATAAGAGATTAGATGGCATTAAAGCATAACGCTTCATGGCAATATGAGATAAAATGGCATTAAAGCTGAACCCTTCTTGAATATATACTTATACAACAATGTTAAAGTTTGAATGCTAATGCTAACTTGCTAATGCTAGCGATCTTATGCTAGTGCAAATATATGGCCATTTTCATACTGTATGTGTCCTCTATGATGGAAATAAGAGGTCAGATGGCATAAAAGCATAACCCTTCATGGCAATATGAGATTAAATGGCATTATAGCTTAACCCTTCTTGTATAAATTCAAATACAGCAATGTTAAAGTTTGAATGCTAATGCTAACTTGCTAATGCTAGCGATCAAATGCTAGTGCTAATATCTGGTCATTGTCATCCTGTATGTGTCCTCCAGATGGAAATAAGAGATCAGATGGCATTAAAGCATAACCCTTCATGGCAATATGAGATTAAATGGCATTTAGGCTTAACCATTCTTGTATATATAGAAATACAGCAATGTAAAAGTTTGAATGCTAATGCAAACTTGCAAATGCTTGCTATCTTATGCTAGTACTAATATCTTGTCATTTTCATACTGTACTTGTCCTCTATGATGGAAATAAGAGATCAGATGGCATTAAAGCATAACCCTTCATGGCAATATGAGATTAAATGGCATTAAGGCTTAACCATTCTTGTATGTATAGAAAGACAGCAATGTAAAAGTTTGAATCCTAATGCTAACTTGCAAATGCTAGCGATCTTATGCTAGTGCTAATATCTTGTCATTTTCATACTGTACTTGTCCTCTATGATGGAAATAAGAGATCAGATGGCATTGAAGCATAACCCTTCATGGCAGTATGAGATTAAATGTCTTTAAAGCTGGACCCTTCTTGTATATATACAATTACAGCAATGTTAAAGTTTGAATGCTAACTTGCTAATGCTAGCGATCTAATGCTAGTGCAAATATATGGCCATTTTCATACTGTATGTGTCCTCTATGATGGAAATAAGAGATCAGAAGGCATTAAAGCATAACCCTTCATGGGAATATGATATTAGATGGCATTCAAGCTTAAGCCTTCTTGTACATATGCAAATACAGCAATTTTAAAGTTTGAATGCTAATGCTTACTTGCTTATCCTAGCGATCTAATGCTAGTGCCAATATCTGGTCATTGTCATAGTGTACGTGTCCTCTTTGATGGTAATAATTGATCACATGGCATTTAAGCATAACCTTTCATGGGAATATGAGATTAAATGGCATTAAAGTTTTACCCTTCTTGTATATATGCAAATTCAGCAATGTTAAAGTTTGAATTCTAATGCTAACTTGCTAATGCTAGCAATCTAATGCTAGTGCTAATATCTGGTCATTTTCATACTGTTCGTGTCATCTTTAATGGTAATAATAGATCAGATGCCTTTAAAGCATAACACTTCATGGCAATATGAGATTAAATGGCATTAATGCTGAACCCTTCTTGTATATATGCAAATACAGCAATGTTAAAGTTTCAATGCTAATGCTAACTTGCTAATGCTAGCGATCTAATGCTAGTGCTAATATCTGGTCATTTTCATACTGTAAGTGTCCTCTATGATGGAAATAAGAGATCCGATGGCATTAAAGCATAACTCCACGTGGGAATATGAGATTAAATGGCATTAAAACTTAACCCTTCTTGTAGATATACAAACACAGCAATGTTAAAGTTTGAATGCTAATGCTAACCTGCTGATGCTAGCGATCTAATGCTAGTGCTAATATCTTGTCATTTTCATACTGTACTTGTCCTCTATGATGGAAATAAGGTATCAGATGTCATTAAAGCATAACCTTTCATGGGAATATGATATTAAATGGCATTCAAGCAGAACCCTTCTTGTATACATACAAATACAGCAATGTTAAAATTTGAATGCTAATGCTAACTTGCTAATGCTAGCGATCTAATGCTAGTGCTAATATCTGGTCATTATCATACTCTATGTGTCCTCTATGATGGAAATAATAGATCAGATGGCATTAAAGCATAACCCTTCATGGCAATATGAGATTAAATTGCATTAAAGTTTAACCCTTCTAGTATATATGCAAATACAGCACTGTTAAAGTTTGAATGCTAAAGCTAACTTGCGAATGCTAGCGATTTAATGCTAGTGCTTATATCTGGTCATTTTCATACTCTAGGTGTCCTCTATTATGGAAATAAGAGATCAGATGGAATTAAAGTATAACTCTTCATGGGAACATGAGATTAAAAGGCATTATAGCTTAACCCTTCTTGTATTCATGCAAATACAGCAAGGTTAAAGTTTGAATGCTAATGCTAACTTGCTAATGCTAGCGATCTAATGCTAGTGCTAATATCTGGTCATTTTCATACTGTACTTGCCCTCTATGATGGAAATAAGATATCACATGCCATTAAAGCATAATTCTTCATGGAAATATGAGATTAGATGGCATTCAAGCTTATCCCTTCTTGTAAATATGCAAATACAGTCATGTTAAAGTTTAAATGCTAATGCAAGAGATCTAATGCTAGTGCTAATATCTGGTCATTGTCATACTGTATGTGTCCTCTATAATGGAAATAAGAGATCAGATGGCATTAAAGCATGATGCTTCATGGCAATATGAGATAAAATGGCATTAAAGCTTAACCCTTCTTGTACATATGCAAATACAGCAGTGGTAAAGTTTGAATGGGAAAATGCTAACTTGCTAAGGCTAGCGATCTAATGCTAGTGCTAATATCTGGTCATTGTCATACTGTATGTGTCCTCTATGATGGAAATAAGAGATCAGATGGCATTGAAGCATAACCCTTCATGGCAGTATCTTTGATTAAATGGCATTAAAGCTGAACCCTTTCTTGTATATATACAAATACAAATGTTAAAGTTTGATTGCTAACTTGCTAATGCTAGCGATCTAATGCTAGTGCTAATATTTGGTCATTGTCATAGTGTACGTGTCCTCTTTGATGGTAATAATTGATCACATGGCATTTAAGCATAACCTTTCATGGGAATATGAGATTAAATGGCATTAAAGCCTAACCCTTCTTGTATATATGCAAATACAGCAATGTTAAAGTTTGAATGCTAAAGCTAACTTGCTAATGCTAGCGATCTAATGCTAGTGCTAATATCTGGTCATTTTCAAACTGTTCGTGTCCTCTTGAATGGTAATAATAGATCAGATGCCTTTAAAGCATAACACTTCATGGGAATATGAGATTAAATGTCATTAATGCTGAACCGTTCTTGTATATATGCAAATACAGCAATGTTAAAGTTTGAATGCTAATGCTAACTTGCTAATGCTAGCGATCTAATGCACGTGCTAATATCTGGTCATTTTTATACTGTACGTGTCCTCTATGATGGAAATAAGACATCCGGCTCATTAAAGCATAACTCCTCGTGGGACTATGAGATTAAATGGCATTAAAGCTTAACCCTTCTTGTATATACAAATACACCAATGTTAAAGTTTGAATGCTAATGCTAACTTGCTGATGCTAGCGATCTAATGCTAGTGCTAATATCTGGTCATTGCCATACTCTATTTGTCCTCTATGATGGAAATAAGAGATCAGATGGCATTAAAGCATAACCCTTCATGGTAATATGAGATTAAATGGCATTAAAGTTTAACCCTTCTAGTATATATGCAAATACAGCACTGTTAACATTTGAATGCTAATGCTAACTTGCTAATGCTAGTGATTTAATGCTATTGCTAATATCTGGTCATTTTCATACTCTAGGTGTCCTCTATTATGGAAATAAGAGATCAGATGGCATTAAAGCATAACCCTTCATGGGAACATGAGATTAAAATGCATTATAGCTTAACCCTTCTTGTATACATGCAAATCCAGCAATGTTAAATTTTGAATGCTAATGCTAACTTGCTAATGCTAGCCAACTAATGCTAGTGCTGATATCTGGTCATTTTCATACTGTACGTCCCCTCTATGATGGAAATAAGAGATCACATGGCATTAAAGCATAACCCTTCATGGGAATATGAGATTAGATGGCATTCTAGCTGAACCCTTCTTGTATATATGCAAATACAGTCATGTGAAAGTTTGAATGCTAATGCTAGCGTTCAAATGCTAGTGCTAATATCTGGTCATTGTCATACTGTATGTGTCCTCTCTGATGGAAATAAGAGATCAGATGGCATTAAAGCATTACGCTTCATGGCAATATGAGATAAAATGGCATTAAAACTAACCCTTCTTGTATATATACAAATACAGCAATGTTAAAGTTTGAATGCTAATGCTAACTTGCTAATGCTAGCGATCTAATGCTAGTGCAAATATATGGCCATTTTCATACTGTATGCGTCCTCTATGATGGAAATAAGAGATCAGATGGCATTAAAGCATAACCCTTCATGGGAATATGATATTAAATGGCATTCAAGCATAACCCTTCTTTTATATATACAAATACAGCAACGTTAAAATTTGAATGCTAATGCTAACTTGCTAATGCTAGCGATCTAATGCTAGTGCTAATATCTGGTCATTGTCATACTGTACGTGTCATCTTTGATCGTAATAATTGATCACATGCCATTTAAGCATATCCCTTCATGTGAATATGTGATTAGATGGCATTAGAGCATAACCCTTCTTGTATATATACAAATACAGCAATGTTGAAGTTTGAATGCTAATGCTAACTTGCAAATGCTAGCGATCTTATGCTCGTGCTAATATCTGTTCATTGTCATACTCTATGTGTCCTCTATGATGGAAATTAGAGATCAGATGGCATTAAAGCATAACCCTTCATGGCAATATGAGATTAAATGGCATTGAAGTTTAACCCTTCTAGTATATATGCAAATACAGCACTGTTACAGTTTGAATGCTAATGCTAACTTGCTAATTCTAGCGATTTAATGCTAGTGCTAATATCTGGTCATTTTCATACTCTATGTGATCTCTATGATGGAAATAAGAGATCAGATGGCATTAAAGCATAACCCTTGATGGGAATATGAGATTAGATGGCATTCAAGCTAAACCCTTCTTGTAAATATGCAAATACAGTCATGTTAAAGTTTGAATGCTAATGCTAGCCATCTAATGCTATTGCTAATATCTGGTCATTGTCATACTGTATGTGTCCTCCATGATGGAAATAAGAGATTAGATGGCATTAAAGCATAACGCTTCATGGCAATATGAGATAAAATGGCATTAAATCTGAACCCTTCTTGAATATATACTTATACAACAATGTTAAAGTTTGAATGCTAATGCTAACTTGCTAATGCTAGCGATCTTATGCTAGTGCAAATATATGGCCATTTTCATACTGTATGTGTCCTCTATGATGGAAATAAGAGGTCAGATGGCATAAAAGCATAACCCTTCATGGCAATATGAGATTAAATGGCATTATAGCTTAACCCTTCTTGTATAAATTCAAATACAGCAATGTTAAAGTTTGAATGCTAATGCTAACGTGCTAATGCTAGCGATCAAATGCTAGTGCTAATATCTGGTCATTGTCATCCTGTATGTGTCCTCCAGATGGAAATAAGAGATCAGATGGCATTAAAGCATAACCCTTCATGGCAATATGAGATTAAATGGCATTTAGGCTTAACCATTCTTGTATATATAGAAATACAGCAATGTAAAAGTTTGAATGCTAATGCAAACTTGGTAAATGCTTAAGATCTTATGCTAGTACTAATATCTTGTCATTTTCATACTGTACTTGTCCTCTATGATGGAAATAAGAGATCAGATGGCATTAAAAGCATAACCCTTCATGGCAATATGAGATTAAATGGCATTAAGGCTTAACCATTCTTGTATATATAGAAATACAGCAATGTAAAAGTTTGAATCCTAATGCTAACTTGCAAATGCTAGCGATCTTATGCTAGTGCTAATATCTTGTCATTTTCATACTGTTCTTGTCCTCTATGATGGAAATAAGAGATCAGATGGCATTGAAGCATAACCCTTCATGGCAGTATGAGATTAAATGTCTTTAAAGCTGGACCCTTCTTGTATATATACAATTACAGCAATGTTAAAGTTTGAATGCTAACTTGCTAATGCTAGCGATCTAATGCTAGTGCAAATATATGGCCATTTTCATACTGTATGTGTCCTCTATGATGGAAATAAGAGATCAGAAGGCATTAAAGCATAACCCTTCATGGGAATATGATATTAGATGGCATTCAAGCTTAAGCCTTCTTGTACATATGCAAATACAGCAATTTTAAAGTTTGAATGCTAATGCTTACTTGCTTATCCTAGCGATCTAATGCTAGTGCTAATATCTGGTCATTGTCATAGTGTACGTGTCCTCTTTGATGGTAATAATTGATCACATGGCATTTAAGCATAACCTTTCATGGGAATATGAGATTAAATGGCATTAAAGTTTTACCCTTCTTGTATATATGCAAATTCAGCAATGTTAAAGTTTGAATTCTAATGCTAACTTGCTAATGCTAGCGATCTAATGCTAGTGCTAATATCTGGTCATTTTCATACTGTTCGTGTCCTCTTTAATGGTAATAATAGATCAGATGCCTTTAAAGCATAACACTTCATGGCAATATGAGATTAAATGGCATTAATGCTGAACCCTTCTTGTATATATGCAAATACAGCAATGTTAAAGTTTCAATGCTAATGCTAACTTGCTAATGCTAGCGATCTAATGCTAGTGCTAATATCTGGTCATTTTCATACTGTAAGTGTCCTCTATGATGGAAATAAGAGATCCGATGGCATTAAAGCATAACTCCATCGGGGAATATGAGATTAAATGGCATTAAAGCAACCCTTCTTGTAGATATACAAACACAGCAATGTTAAAGTTTGAATGCTAATGCTAACCTGCTGATGCTAGCGATCTAATGCTAGTGCTAATATCTTGTCATTTTCATACTGTACTTGTCCTCAATGATGGAAATAAGGTATCAGATGTCATTAAAGCATAACCTTTCATGGGAATATGATATTAAATGGCATTCAAGCAGAACCCTTCTTGTATACATACAAATACAGCAATGTTAAAATTTGAATGCTAATGCTAACTTGCTAATGCTAGCGATCTAATGCTAGTGCAAATATATGGTCATTTTCATACTGTATATGTCCTCTATGATGGAAATAAGAGAACAGATGGCATTAAAGCATAACCCTTCATGGGAATATGAGATTAAATGGCATTAAAGCTTAACCCTTCGTGTATATATGCGAATACAGCAATGTTAAAGTTTGAATGCTAATGCTAACTTGCTAATGCTGCCGATCTAATGCTAGTGCTAATATCTGGTCATTGCCATACTCTATTTGTCCTCTATGATGGAAATAAGAGATCAGATGGCATTAAAGCATAACCCTTCATGGCAATATGAGATTAAATGTCATTAAAGTTGAATCCTTCTAGTATATATGCAAATACAGCACTGTTAACGTTTGAATGCTAATGCTAACTTTCTAATGCTAGCGATTTAATGCTAGTGCAAATATATGGTCATTTTCATACTGTATATGTCCTCTATGATGGAAATAAGAGAACAGATGGCATTAAAGCATAACCCTTCATGGGGAATATGAGATTAAATGGCATTAAATCTAACCCTTCGGTATATATGCGAATACAGCAATGTTAAAATTTGAATGCTAATGCTAACTTGCTAATGCTGCCGATCTAATGCTAGTGCTAATATCTGGTCAATGCCATACTCTATTTGTCCTCTATGATGGAAATAAGAGATCAGATGGCATTAAAGCATAACCCTTCATGGGGAACATGAGATTAAAAGGCATTATAAATGGCAAATCTTCTTGTATATATGCAAATACAGCAATGTTAAATTTTGAATGCTCATGCTAACTTGCTAATGCTAGCCAACTAATGCTAGTGCTAATATCTGGTCATTTTCATACTGTACGTCCCCTCTATGATGGAAATAAGAGATCACATGGCATTAAAGCATAACCCTTCATGGGAATATGAGATTAGATGGCATTCAAGCTTAACCCTACTTGTATATATGCAAATACAGTCATGTTAAAGTTTGAATGCTAATGCTAGCGTTCAAATGCTAGTGCTAATATCTGGTCATTGTCATACTGTATGTGTCCTCTCTGATGGAAATAAGAGATCAGATGGCATTAAAGCATAACGCTTCATGGCAATATGAGATAAAATGGCATTAAAGCTTAACCCTTCTTGTAATTATATACAAATACAGCAATGTTAAAGTTTGAATGCTAATGCTAACTTGCTAATCCTAGCGATCTAATGCTAGTGCAAATATAAGGCCATTTTCATACTGTATGCGTCCTCTATGATGGAAATAAGAGATCAGATGGCATTTAAGCATAACCCTTCATGGGAATATGATATTAAATGGCATTCAAGCTAAACCCTTCTTTTATATATACAAATACAGCAACGTTAAAATTTGAATGCTAATGCTGACTTGCTAATGCTAGCGATCTAATGCTAGTGCTAATATCTGGTCATTTTCATACTGTTCGTGTCCTCTTTAATGGAAATAAGAGATCAGACTGCATTAAAGCATAACCCTTCTTGGGAATATGAGATTACATGGCATTAAAGCTTTACCCTTGTTGTATAAATTAAAAAACAGCAATGTTAAAGCTTGAATGCTAATGCTAACTTGCTAATGCTAGCGATCTAATGCTAGTGCTAATATCTGGTCATTGTCATACTGTAATGTGTCATCTTAGATCGTAATAATTGATCACATGCCATTTAAGCATATCCCTTCATGTGATTATGTGATTAGATGGCATTAGAGCTTAACCCTTCTTGTATATATACAAATACAGCAATGTTGAAGTTTGAATGCTAATGCTAACTTGCTAATGCTAGCGATCTAATGCTAGTGCTAATATCTTGTCATTTTCATACTGTACTTGTCCTCTATGATGGAAATAAGAGATCAGATGGCATTAAAGCATAACCCTTCAAGGCAATATGAGATTAAATGGCATTAAAGTTTAACCCTTCCAGTATATATGCAAATACCGCACTGTTAAAGTTTGAATACTAATGCTAACTTGCTAAAACTAGCGATTTAATGCTAGTGCTAATATCTTGTCATTTTCATACTCTAGGTGTGCTCTATGATGGAAATTAGAGATCAGATGGCATTAAAGCATAACCCTTCATGGGAACATGAGATTAAAAGGCATTATAGCTAAACCCTTCTTGTAAATATGCAAATACAGCAATGTTAAAATTTGAATGCTAATGCTAACTTGCCAATGCTAGCGATCTTATGCTAATGCTTATATCTGGTCATTTTCATACTGTATGTGCCCTCTATGATGGAAATAAAAAGATCACATGGCATTAAAACATAACCCTTCATGGGAATATGAGATTAAATGGCATTACAAGCTAACTCTTCTTGTATATATGCAAATACAGCAATGTTAAAAGTTTAAATGCTTTCTAACTTGCTAATGCTAGCGATCTAATGCTAGTGCTAATATCTGGTGATTTTCATTCTGTTCGTGTACTCTTTAATGGAAATAAAAGATCAGATGCCTTTAAAGCATAACCCTTCATGGGAATATGATATTAGATGGCATTCAAGCTTAAGCCTTCTTGTACATATGCAAATACAGCAATTTTAAAGTTTGAATGCTAATGCTTACTTGCTTATCCTAGCGATCTAATGCTAGTGCTAATATCTGGTCATTGTCATAGTGTGCATTGTCTTTGATGGTAATAATTGATCAGATGGCATTTAAGCATAACCTTTCATGGGAATATGAGATTAAATGGCATTAAAGTTTTACCCTTCCTGTATATATGCAAATTCAGCAATGTTAAAGTTTGAATTCTAATGCTAACTTGCTAATGCTAGCGATCTAATGCTAGTGCTAATATCTGGTCATTTTCATACTGTTCGTGTCCTCTTTAATGGTAATAATAGATCAGATGCCTTTAAAGCATAACACTTCATGGCAATATGAGATTAAATGGCATTAATGCTGAACCCTTCTTGTATATATGCAAATACAGCAATGTTAAAGTTTCAATGCTAATGCTAACTTGCTAATGCTAGCGATCTAATGCTAGTACTAATATCTGGTCATTTTCATACTGTAAGTGTCCTCTATGATGGAAATAAGAGATCCGATGGCATTAAAGCATAACTCCACGTGGGAATATGAGATTAAATGGCATTAAAGCTTAACCCTTCTTGTAGATATACAAACACAGCAATGTTAAAGTTTGAATGCTAATGCTAACCTGCTGATGCTAGCGATCTAATGCTAGTGCTAATATCTTGTCATTTTCATACTGTACTTGTCCTCTATGATGGAAATAAGGTATCAGATGTCATTAAAGCATAACCTTTCATGGGAATATGATATTAAATGGCATTCAAGCAGAACCCTTCTTGTATACATACAAATACAGCAATGTTAAAATTTGAATGCTAATGCTAACTTGCTAATGCTAGCGATCTAATGCTAGTGCAAATATATGGTCATTTTCATACTGTATATGTCCTCTATGATGGAAATAAGAGAACAGATGGCATTAAAGCATAACCCTTCATGGGAATATGAGATTAAATGGCATTAAAGCTTAACCCTTCGTGTATATATGCGAATACAGCAATGTTAAAGTTTGAATGCTAATGCTAACTTGCTAATGCTGCCGATCTAATGCTAGTGCTAATATCTGGTCATTGCCATACTCTATTTGTCCTCTATGATGGAAATAAGAGATCAGATGGCATTAAAGCATAACCCTTCATGGCAATATGAGATTAAATGTCATTAAAGTTGAATCCTTCTAGTATATATGCAAATACAGCACTGTTAACGTTTGAATGCTAATGCTAACTTTCTAATGCTAGCGATTTAATGCTAGTGCAAATATATGGTCATTTTCATACTGTATATGTCCTCTATGATGGAAATAAGAGAACAGATGGCATTAAAGCATAACCCTTCATGGGAATATGAGATTAAATGGCATTAAATCTTAACCCTTCGTGGTATATATCTGCGAATACAGCAATGTTAAAAATTTGAATGCTAATGCTAACTTGCTAATGCTGCCGATCTAATGCTAGTGCTAATATCTGGTCAATGCCATACTCTATTTGTCCTCTATGATGGAAATAAGAGATCAGATGGCATTAAAGCATAACCCTTCATGGGAACATGAGATTAAAAGGCATTATAGCTTAACTCTTCTTGTATATATGCAAATACAGCAATGTTAAATTTTGAATGCTCATGCTAACTTGCTAATGCTAGCCAACTAATGCTAGTGCTAATATCTGGTCATTTTCATACTGTACGTCCCCTCTATGATGGAAATAAGAGATCACATGGCATTAAAGCATAACCCTTCATGGGAATATGAGATTAGATGGCATTCAAGCTTAACCCTACTTGTATATATGCAAATACAGTCATGTTAAAGTTTGAATGCTAATGCTAGCGTTCAAATGCTAGTGCTAATATCTGGTTATTGTCATACTGTATGTGTCCTCTCTGATGGAAATAAGAGATCAGATGGCATTAAAGCATAACGCTTCATGGCAATATGAGATAAAATGGCATTAAAGCTTAACCCTTCTTGTAATTATACAAATACAGCAATGTTAAAGTTTGAATGCTAATGCTAACTTGCTAATCCTAGCGATCTAATGCTAGTGCAAATATAAGGCCATTTTCATACTGTATGCGTCCTCTATGATGGAAATAAGAGATCAGATGGCATTTAAGCATAACCCTTCATGGGAATATGATATTAAATGGCATTCAAGCTAAACCCTTCTTTTATATATACAAATACAGCAACGTTAAAATTTGAATGCTAATGCTGACTTGCTAATGCTAGCGATCTAATGCTAGTGCTAATATCTGGTCATTTTCATACTGTTCGTGTCCTCTTTAATGGAAATAAGAGATCAGACTGCATTAAAGCATAACCCTTCATGGAATATGAGATTACATGGCATTAAAGCTTTTACCCTTGTTGTATAAATTAAAAAACAGCAATGTTAAAGCTTGAATGCTAATGCTAACTTGCTAATGCTAGCGATCTAATGCTAGTGCTAATATCTGGTCATTGTCATACTGTACGTGTCATCTTAGATCGTAATAATTGATCACATGCCAATTAAGCATATCCCTTCATGTGATTATGTGATTAGATGGCATTAGAGCTTAACCCTTCTTGTATATATACAAATACAGCAATGTTGAAGTTTGAATGCTAATGCTAACTTGCTAATGCTAGCGATCTAATGCTAGTGCTAATATCTTGTCATTTTCATACTGTACTTGTCCTCTATGATGGAAATAAGAAGAGATCAGATGGCATTAAAGCATAACCCTTCAAGGCAATATGAGATTAAATGGCATTAAAGTTTAACCCTTCCAGTATATATGCAAATACAGCACTGTTAAAAGTTTTGAATACTAATGCTAACTTGCTAAAACTAGCGATTTAATGCTAGTGCTAATATCTTGTCATTTTCATACTCTAGGTGTGCTCTATGATGGAAATTAGAGATCAGATGGCATTAAAGCATAACCCTTCATGGGAACATGAGATTAAAAGGCATTATAGCTAAACCCTTCTTGTAAATATGCAAATACAGCAATGTTAAAATTTGAATGCTAATGCTAACTTGCCAATGCTAGCGATCTTATGCTAATGCTTATATCTGGTCATTTTCATACTGTACGTGCCCTCTATGATGGAAATAAAAGATCACATGGCATTAAAACATAACCCTTCATGGGAATATGAGATTAAATGGCATTACAGCTTAACTCTTCTTGTATATATGCAAATACAGCAATGTTAAAGTTTAAATGCTTTCTAACTTGCTAATGCTAGCGATCTAATGCTAGTGCTAATATCTGGTGATTTTCATTCTGTTCGTGTACCTTTTTAATGGAAATAAAAGATCAGATGCCTTTAAAGCATAACCCTTCATGGGAATATGAGATAAAAAAGTCATTAAAGCTTAACCCTTCTTGTACATATGCAAATACAGTAAAGTTAAAGTTTGAATGGTAAAATGCTAACTTGCTAATGCTAGCGATCTAATGCTAGTGCTATTATCTGGTCATTGTCATACTGTATGTGTCCTCTATGATGGAAATAAGAGATCAGATGGCATTGAAGCATAACCCTTCATGGCAGTATGAGATTAAATGGCATTAATGCTGAACCCTTCTTGTATATATGCAATTACAGCAATGTTAAAGTTTCAATGCTAATGCTAACTTGCTAATGCTAGCGATCTAATGCTAGTGCTAATATCTGGTCATTTTCATACTGTAAGTGTCCTCTATGATGGAAATAAGAGATCCGATGGCATTAAAGCATAACTCCACGTGGGAATATGAGATTAAATGGCATTAAAGCTTAACCCTTCTTGTAGATATACAAACACAGCAATGTTAAAGTTTGAATGCTAATGCTAACCTGCTGATGCTAGCGATCTAATGCTAGTGCTAATATCTTGTCATTTTCATACTGTACTTGTCCTCTATGATGGAAATAAGGTATCAGATGTCATTAAAGCATAACCTTTCATGGGAATATGATATTAAATGGCATTCAAGCAGAACCCTTCTTGTATACATACAAATACAGCAATGTTAAAATTTGAATGCTAATGCTAACTTGCTAATGCTAGCGATCTAATGCTAGTGCAAATATATGGTCATTTTCATACTGTATATATCCTCTATGATGGAAATAAGAGAACAGATGGCATTAAAGGATAACCCTTCATGGGAATATGAGATTAAATGGCATTAAAGCTTAACCCTTCGTGTATATATGCGAATACAGCAATGTTAAAGTTTGAATGCTAATGCTAACTTGCTAATGCTGGCGATCTAATGCTAGTGCTAATATCTGGTCATTGCCATACTCTATTTGTCTTCTATGATGGAAATAAGAGATCAGATGGCATTAAAGCATAACCCTTCATGGCAATATGAGATTAAATGTCATTAAAACTTACCCTTCTAGTATATATACCAAATACAGCACTGTTAACGTTTGAATGCTAATGCTAACTTTCTAATGCTGGCGATTTAATGCTAGTGCAAATGTATGGTCATTTTCATACTGTATATGTCCTCTATGATGTAAATAAGAGAACAGATGGCATTAAAACATTACCCTTCATGGGAATAAGAGATTAAATGGCATTAAATCTTAACCCTTCGTGTATATATGCGAATACAGCAATGTTAAAATTTGAATGCTAATGCTAACTTGCTAATGCTGGCGATCTAATGCTAGTGCTAATATCTGATCAATGCCATACTCTATTTGTCCTCTATCATGGAAATAAGAGATCAGATGGCATTAAAGCATAACCCTTCATGGGAACATGAGATTAAATGGCATTATAGCTTAACTCTTCTTGTATATATGCAAATACAGCAATGTTAAATTTTGAATGCTCATGCTAACTTGCTAATGCTAGCCAACTAATGCTAGTGCTAATATCTGGTCATTTTCATACTGTACGTCCCCTCTCTGATGGAAATAAGAGATCACATGGCATTAAAGCATAACCCTTCATGGGAATATGAGATTAGATGGCATTCAAGCTTAACCCTACTTGTATATATGCAAATACAGTCATGTTAAAGTTTGAATGCTAATGCTAGCGTTCAAATGCTAGTACTAATATCTGGTCATTGTCATACTGTATGTGTCCTCTCTGATGGAAATAAGAGATCAGATGGCATTAAAGCATAACGCTTCATGGCAATATGAGATAAAATGGCATTAAAGCTTAACCCTTCTTGTAATTATACAAATACAGCAATGTTAAAGTTTGAATGCTAATGCTAACTTGCTAATGCTAGCGATCTAATGCTAGTGCTAATATCTGGTCATTTTCATACTGTTCGTGTCCTCTTTAATGGAAATAAGAGATCAGAATGCATTAAAGCATAACCCGTCATGGGAATATGAGATTACATGGCATTAAAGCTTTTACCCTTGTTGTATAAATTAAAAACAGCAATGTTAAAGCTGAATGCTAATGCTAACTTGCTAATGCTAGCGATCTAATGCTAGTGCTAATATCAGGTCATTGTCATACTGTGCGTGTCATCTTTGATCGTAATAATTGATCACATGCCATTTAAGCATATCCCTTCATGTGATTATGTGATTAGATGGCATTAGAGCTTAACCCTTCTTGTATATATACAAACAGCAATGTTGAAGTTTGAATGCTAATGCTAACTTGCTAATGCTAGCGATCTAATGCTAGTGCTAATATCTTGTCATTTCATACTGTACTTGTCCTCTATGATGGAAATAAGAGATCAGCTGGCATTAAAAGCATAACCCTTCATTGCAATATGAGATTAAATGGCATTAAGGCTTAACCATTCTTTATATATAGAAATACAGCAATGTAAAAGTTTGAATGCTAATGCTAACTTTTGCAAAATGCTAGCGATCTTATGCTAGTGCTAATATCTTGTCATTTTCATACTGTACTTGTCCTCTATGATGGAAATAAGAGATCAGATGGCATTAAAGCATAACCCTTCATGGGAATATGAGATTAGATGGTAATCAAGCTGAACCCTTCTTGTAAATATGCAAATACAGTCATGTTAAAGTTTGAATGCTAATGCTAGCGATCTAATGCTATTGCTAATATCTGATCATTGTCATACTGTATGTGTCCTCTATGATGGAAATAAGAGATCAGATGGCATTAAAGCATAACGCTTCATGGCAATATGAGATAAAATGGCATTAAAGCTTAACCCTTCTTGAATATATACAAATACAACAATGTTAAAGTTTGAATGCTAATTCTAAATTGCTAATGCTAGCCATCTAATGCTAGTGCAAATATATGGCCATTTTCATACTGTATGTGTCCTCTATGATGGAAATAAGAGATCAGTTGGCATTAAAGCATAACCCTTCATGGCACTATGAGATTAAATGGCATTATAGCTTAACACTTCTTGTATAAATTCAAATACAGCAATGTTAAAGTTTGAATGCTAATGCTAACTTGCTAATGCTAGCGATCTAATGCTAGTGCTAATATCTGGTCATTGTCATCCTGTATGAGTCCTCTAGATGGAAATAAGAGATCAGATGGCATTAAAGCATAACCCTTCATGGCAATATGAGATTAAATGGCATTAAGGCTTAACCATTCTTGTATATATAGAAATACAGCAATGTAAAAGTTTGAATGCTAATGCTAACTTGCAAATGCTAGCGATCTTATGCTAGTGCTAATATCTTGTCATTTTCATACTGTACTTGTCCTCTAAGATGGAAATAAGAGATCAGATGGCATTAAAGCATAACCCTTCATGGGAACATGAGATTAAAAGGTATTATAGCTTTACCCTTCTTGTATATATGCAAATACACCAATGTTAAAGTATGAAAGCTAATGCTAACTTGCTAATGCCAGCGATCTAATGCTAGTGCTAATATCTGCTCATTTTCATACTGTACGCGCCTCCTCTATGATGGAAATAAGAGATCACATAGCATTAAAGCATAACCCTTCATGGGAATATGAGATTAGATGGCATTCAAGCTTCACCCTTCTTGTAAATATGCAAATACAGTCATGTTAAAGTTTGAATGCTATTGCTAGCGATCTAATGCTAGTGCTAATATGTGGTCATTGTCATACTGTATGTGACCTCTCTGATGGAAATAAGAGATCAGATGGCATTAAAGCATAACCCTTCTTGGCAATATGAGATAAAATGTCATTAAATCTTAACCATTTATATATATATATACAAATACAGCAATGTTAAAGTTTGAATGCTAATGCTAACTTGCTAATGCTAGCGATTTAATGCTAAAGTGCAAATATATGGCCATTTACAGACTTAAGTGTCCTCTATGACAAATAAGACTTAAAGCAGAACCCTTCATAATATTACATTAAATGGCATTAAGGCTTAACCCTTTATATACAAACACAGCAACGTAAAATTTGAATGCTAATGCTAACTTGATAATGCTAAATAAGAGATCAGATGGCATTAAAGCATATCCCTTCAAATAAGGAATATTAAAGATATCCTTCATAGGGAATATGAGGCATTAAAGCTTAAACCTTCTTGTATATATGCAAATACAGCAATGTTAAAGTTTGAATGCTAATGCTAACTTGCTAATGCTAGCGATCTAATGGTAGTGCAAATATATGGCCATTTTCATACTGTATGTGTCCTCTATGATGTAAATAAGAGATCAGATAGCATTAAAGCATATCCCTTCATGGGAATATGAGATGAAAAGGCATTAAAGCTTAAACCTTCTTGTATATATGCAAATACAGCAATGTTAAAGTTTGAATGCTAATGCTAACTTGCTAATGCTAGCGATCTAATGCTAGTGCTAATATCTGGTAATTGTCATACTGTATGTGTCCTCTATGATGGAAATAAGAGATCAGATGGCATTAAAGCATAACCCTTCATGGGGATATTAGATTAAATGGCTTTAAGGCTTAACCCTTCTTGTATATATACAAACACAGCAACGTTAAAGTTTGAATGCTAATGTTAACTTGCTAATGCTAGCGATCTAATGTTAGTGCAAATATATGGCCATTTTCATACTGTATGTGTCCTCTATGATGTAAATAAGAGATCAGATAGCATTAAAGCATAACCCTTCATGGGAATATGAGATGAAATGGCATTAAAGCTTAACCCTTCTTGTATATATGCAAATACAGCAATGTTAAAATTTGAATGCTAATGCTAACTTGCAAATGCTAGCGATCTAATGCTAGTGCTAATATCTGGTCATTGTCATCCTGTATGTTTCCTCTAGATGGAAATAAGAGATCAGATGGAATTAAAGCATAACCCTTCATGGCAATATCAGATTAAATGGCATTCAAGCTTAACCCTTCTTGTATATATACAAATAGAGCAATGTTAAAATTTGAATGCTAATGCTAACTTGCTAATGCTAGCGATCTAATGCTAGTGCTAATATCTGGTCATTGTCATACTCTATGTGTCCTCTATGATGGAAATAAGAGATCAGATGTCATTAAAGCATAACCCTCCATGGCAATATGAGATTAAATTGCATTAAAGTTTAACCCTTCTAGTATATATGCAAATACAGCACTGTTAAAGTTTGAATGCTAATGCTAACTTGCTAATGCAAGCGATTTAATGCTTTTGCTAATATCTGTTCATTTTCATACTCTAGGTGTCCTCTATTATGGAAATAATAGATCATATGGCATTAAAGCATAACCCTTCATGGGAACATGAGATTAAAAGGCATTATAGCTTAACCCTTCTTGTAATTATGCAAATACAGCAAGGTTAAAGTTTGAATGCTAATGCTAACTTGCTAATGCTAGCGATCAAATGCTAGTGCTAATATCTGGTCATTTTCATACTGTACGTGCCCTCTATGATGGAAATAAGAGATCACATGGCATTAAAGCATATCCCTTGATGGGAATATGAGATTAGATGGCATTCAAGCTTATCCCTTCTTGTAAATATGCAAATACAGTCATGTTAAAGTTTAAATGCTAATGCAAGAGATCTAATGCTAGTGCTAATATCTGGTCATTGTCATACTGTATGTGTCCTCTATAATGGAAATAAGAAATCAGATGGCATTAAAGCATGACGCTTCATGGCAATATGAGATAAAATGGCATTAAAGCTTAACCCTTCTTGTATATATGCAAATACAGCAATGTAAAAGTTTGAATGCTAATGCTTACTTGCTAATGCTAGCAATCTAATGCTAGTGCTAATATCTGGTCATTGTCATACTGTATGTGTCCTCTATGATGGAAATAAGAGATCAGATGGCATTAAAGCATAATCCTTCATGGCAATATGAGATTAAATGGCATTAAAGCTTAACCCTTCTTGTATAAATTCAAATACAGCAATATTAAAGTTTGAATGCTAATGCTACCTTGCTAATGCTACCGATCAAATGCTAGTGCTAATATCTAGTTATTATCATCCTGTATGTGTCCCCGAGATGAAAATAAGAGATTCGATGGCATTAAAGCATAACCCTTCATGACAATATGAGTTTAAATGGCATTAAGGCTTAACCCATCTTGTAAAAATACAAATGCAGCAATTTTAAAGTTTGAATGCTAATGCTAACTTGCTAATGCTAGCGAGATAATGCTAGTGCTAATATCTTGTCATTTTCATACTGTATGTGTCCTCTATGATGGAAATAAGAGATCAGATGGCATTAAAGCATAACCCTTCATGGGAATATGAGATTAAATGGCATTCAAGCTTAACCCTTCTTGTATATATACAAATACAGCAATGTTAAAATTTGAATGCTAATGCTAACTTGCTAATGCTAGCGATCTAATGCTAGTGCAAATATATGGTCATTTTCATACTGTATGTGTCCTCTATGATGGAAATAAGAGATCAGATGCGATTAAAGCATAACCCTTCATGGGAATATGAGATTAAATGGCTTTAAGGCTTAACCCTTCTTGTATATATACAAATACAGCAATGTTAAAGATTGAATGCTAATGCTAACTTGCTAATGCTAGCGATCTAATCCTAGTGCTAATATCTTGACATTTTCATATTGTACTTGTCCTCTATGATGGAAATAAGAGATCAGATGGGATTAAAGCATTACCCTTCATGGGAATATGAGATTAGACGGCATTAAAGCTTAACCCTTCTTCTATATATACAAATACAGTAATTTTAAAGTTTGAATGCTAATGCTAACCTGCTAATGCTAGCCATCTAATGCTAGTGCTAATATCTGGTCATTTTCATACTGTACGTGTCCTCTATAATGGAAATAAGAGATCAGATTGCATTAAAGCATAACCCTTCATGGCAATATGAGATTAAATGGCATTAAGGCTTAACCCTTCTTGTATATATGCAAATACAGCAATGTTAAAGTTTGAATGCTAATGCTAACTTGCTAAAGCCAGCGATCCAATGCTAGTGCTAATATCTAGTCATTTTCATACTGTACTTGTCCTCTATGATGGAAATAAGAGAACAGATGGCATTAAAGCATAACCCTTCATGGGAATATGAGATTAAATGGCATTCAAGCTTAACCCTTCTTGTATATATGCAAATACAGCAATATTGAAGTTTGAATGCTTTTGCTAACTTGCTAAAGCTAGCGATCTAATGCTAGTGCTAATATCTGTTCATTGTCATACTGTACGTGTCCTCTTTGATGGTGATAATTGATCTCATGGCATTTAAGCATATCCCTTCATGTGAATATGTGATTATATGTCATAAGAGCTTAACCCTTCTTGTATATTTGCAAATACTGCAATGTTAAAATTTGAAACCTAATGCTAACTTTCTAATGCTAGCGATCTAATGCTAGTGCTAATATCTGGTAATTTTCATACTGTTCGTGTCCTCTTTAATGGGAATTAGAGATCAGATGCCTTTTAAGCATAACCCTTCATGGGAATATGAGATGAAATGGCATTAAAGCTTAACCCTTCTTGTATATATGTAAATACAACAATGTTAAAGTTTGAATGCTAATGCAAACTTGCTAATGCTAGCAATCTAATGCTAGTGCTAATATCTGGATATTTTAATTCAGTTTGTGTCCTCTTTAATGTAAATAAGAGATCAGATGCCTTTAAAGCATAACCCTTCATGGGAATATGAGATGAAATGGCATTAAAGCTTAGCCCTTCTTGTATATATGCAAATTGAGCAATGTTAAAGTTTGAATGCTAATGCTAACTTGCTAATGCTAGCGATCTAATGCTAGTGCTAATATCTGGTCATTGTCATCCTGTATGTGTCCTCTAGATGGAAATAAGAGATCAGATGGCATTAAAGCATAACCCTTCATGGCAATATGAGATTAAATGGCATTAAGGCTTAACCCTTCTTGTATATATACGAATACAGCAATGTTAAAGTTTGAATGCTAATGCTAACTGGCTAATGCTAGCGATCTAATGCTAGTGCTAATATCTTTTCATTTTCATACTGTACTTGTCCTATATGATGGAAATAAGAGATCAGATGGCATTTAAGCATAACCCTTCATGGGAATATGAGATTAAATGGCATTCAAGCTTAACCCTTCTTGTATATATACAAATACAGGAATTTTAAAGTTTGAATGCTAATGCTAACTTGCTAATGCTAGCCATCTAATGCTAGTGCTAATATCTGGTCATTTTCATACTGTAAGTGTCCTCTATAATGGAAATAAGAGATCATATTGCATTAAAGCATAACCCTTCATGGCAATATGAGATTAAATGGCATTAAGGCTTAACCCTTCTTCTATATATGCAAATACAGCAATGTTAAAGTTTGAATGCTAATGCTAACTTAAAAGCTAGCGATCCAATGCTAGTGCTAATATCTAGTCATTTTCATACTGTACTTGTCCTCTATGATGGAAATAAGAGAACAGATGGCATTAAAGCATAACCCTTCATGGGAATATGAGATTAAATGGCATTCAAGCTTAACCCTTCTTGTATATATGCAAATACAGCAATATTGAAGTTTGAATGCTTTTGCTAACTTGCTAAAGCTAGCGATCTAATGCTAGTGCTAATATCTGTTCATTGTCATACTGTACGTGTCCTCTTTGATGGTAATAATTGATCTCATGGCATTTAAGCATATCCCTTCATGTGAATATGTGATTATATGGCATTAGAGCTTAACCCTTCTTGTATATATGCAAATACTGCAATGTTAAAATTTGAATCCTAATGCTAACTTTCTAATGCTAGCGATCTAATGCTAGTGCTAATATCTGGTAATTTTCATACTGTTCGTGTCCTCTTTAATGGAAATAAGAGATCAGATGCCTTTAAAGCATAACCCTTCATGGGAATATGAGATGAAATGGCATTAAAGCTTAACCCTTCTTGTATATATGTAAATACAGCAATGTTAAAGTTTGAATGCTAATGCTAACTTGCTAATGCTAGCAATCTAATGCTAGTGCTAATATCTGGATATTTTAATTCAGTTTGTGTCCTCTTTAATGGAAATAAGAGATCAGATGCCTTTAAAGCATAACCCTTCATGGGAATATGAGATGAAATGGCATTAAAGCTGAACCCTTCTTCTATATATGCAAATCGAGCAATGTTAAAGTTTGAATGCTAATGCTAGCGATCTAATGCTAGTGCTAATATCTGGTCATTGTCATCCTGTATGTGTCCTCTAGATGGAAATAAGAGATCAGATGGCATTAAAGCATAACCCTTGATGGCAATATGAGATTAAATGGCATTAAGGCTTAACCCTTCTTGTATATATACAAATACAGCAATGTTAAAGTTTGAATGCTAATGCTAACTGGCTAATGCTAGCGATCTAATGCTAGTGCTAATATCTTGTCATTTTCATACTGTACTTGTCCTCTATGATGGAAATAAGAGATCAGATGGCATTTAAGCATAACCCTTCATGGGAATATGAGATTAAATGGCATTCAAGCTTAACCCTTCTTGTATATATACAAATACAGCAATGCTAAAATTTTAATGCTAATGCTAACTTGCTAATGCTAGCGATCTAATGCTAGTGCAAATAAATGGTCTTTTTCATACTGTATGTGTCCTCTATGTTAGAAATGAGAGATCAGATGCCATGAAAGCATAACCCTTCATGGGAATATGAGATTAAATGGCATTAAAGCTTAACCCTTTTTGTATTTATGCAAATACAGCAATGTTAAAGTTTGAATGCTAATGCTAACTTGCTAATGCTAGCGATCTAAAGCTAGTGCTAATATATGGCCATTTTCATAATGTATGTGTCCTCAATTATGGAAATAAGAGATCAGATGGCATTAAAGCATAACCCTTCATGGGAATATGAGATTAGATGGCATTCAAGCTTAACCCTTCTTGTAAATATGCAAATACAGTCATGTTAAAGTTTGAATGCTATTGCAAGCGATCTAATGCTAGTGCTAATATCTGGTCATTTTCATACTGTACGTCCCCTCTATGATGGAAATAAGAGATCACATGGCATGAAAGCATAACCCTTCATGGGATTATGATATTAGATGGCATTCAAGCTTAATCCTTCTTGTAAACATGCAAATACAGTCATGTTAAAGTTTGAATGCTAATGCAAGCGATCTAATTCTAGTGCTAATGTCTGGTCATTGTCATACTGTATGTGTCCTCTCTGATGGAAATAAGAGATCAGATGCCATTAAAGCATAACCCTTCATGGGAATATGAGATTAAATGGCATTAAAGCTTAACCCTTTTTGTATTCATGCAAATACAGCAATGTTAAAGTTTGAATGCTAATGCTAACTTGCTAATGCTAGCGATATAATGCTAGTGCTAATATATGGCCATTTTCATAACGTATGTGTCCTCAATTATGGAAATAAGAGATCAGATGGCATTAAAGCATAACCCTTCATGGGAATATGAGATTAGAGGGCATTCAAGCTCAACCCTTCTTGTAAATATGCAAATACAGTCATGTTAAAAGTTTGAATGCTATTGCAAGTTTATCTAATTCTAGTGCTAATATTCTGGTCATTGTCATACTGTATGTGTCCTCTCTGATGGAAATAAGAGATCAGATGGCATTAAATCATAACGCTTCATGGCAATATGAGATAAAATGGCATTAAAGCTTAACCATTCTTGTAACTATGCAAATACAGTCATGTTAAAGTTTGAATGCTAATGCAAGCGATCTAATGCTAGTGCTAATATCTGGTCATTGTCATACTGTATGTGTCCTCTATGTTGGAAATAAGAGATAAGATGGCATTAAAACATAATGCTTAATGGCAATATGAGATAAAATGGCATTAAAGCTTAACCCTTCTTGTAAATATACAAATACAGCAATGTTCAAGTTTCAATGCTAATGCTAACTTGCATTGCTAGCGATCTAATGCTATTTCAAATATATGGCCATTTTCATGTTGTATGTGTCCTCTATTATGGAAATAAGATATCAGATGGCATTAAAGCATAACCCTTCATGGGAATATGAGATTAAATGGCATTAAAGCTTAACCCTTCTTGTATATATGCAAATACAGGAATGTTAAAGTGTGAATGCTAATCCTAACTTGCTGATGCTTGCGATCTAATGCTAGTGCTAATATCTGGTCATTTTCATACTGTTCGTGTCCTCTATGATGGAAATAAGAGATCAGATGGCATTAAAGCATAACCCTTCATGGCAATATGAGATTAAATGGCATTAAAGCTTAACCCTTCTTGTATGAATTCAAATACAGCAATGGTAAAGTTTTAATGCTAATGCTAACTTGCTAATGCTAGCGATCAAATGCTAGTGCTAATATCTGGTCATTATCATCCTGTATGTGTCCTTTAGATTGAAATAAGAGATCAGATGGCATTAAAGCATTACCCTTCATGGCAATATGAGATTAAATGGCATAAAGGCATAACCCTTCTTGTATAGATACAAATACAGAAATGTTTAAGTTTGAATGCCAATGCTAACTTGCTAGTGCTAGCGATCTAATGCTAGTGCTAATATCTTGTCATTTTCATACTGTACTTGTCCTCTATGATGGAAATAAGAGATCAGATGGCATTAAAGCATAACCCTTTATTGGCATATGAGATTAAATGGCATTCAAGCTTAACCCTTCTTGTATATATACAAATACAGCAATGTTAAATTTGAATGATAATGCTTACTTGCTAATGCTAGCGATCCAATGCTAGTGCAAATATATGGTCATTTTCATACTATACGTGTCCTCTATGATGGAAATAAGAGATCAGATGCCATTAAAGCATAACCCTTCATGGGAATATGAGATTAAATGGCATTAAAGCTTAACCCTTCTTGTATATATGCAAATACAGCAATGTTAAAGTTTGAATGCTAATGCTAACTTGCTATTGCTAGCGATCTAATGCTAGTGCTAATATCTGGTCATTGTCATAGTGTACGTGTCCTCTTTGATGGTAATAATTGATCACATGGCATTTAAGCATTTCCCTTCATGTGAATATGTGATTAGATGGCATTAAAGCTTAACCCTTCTTGTATATATGCCAATACAGCAATGTTAAAGTTTGAATGCTAATGCTAACTTGCTAATGCTAGCGATCTAATGCTAGTGCTAATATCTGGTCATTGTCATACTGTATGTGTCCTCTATGATGGAAATAAGAGATCAGAGGGCATTAAAGCATAATCCTTCATGGCAATATGAGATTAAATGGCATTAAAGCTTAACCCTTCTTGTATAAATTCAAATACAGCAATGTTAAAGTTTGAATGCTAATGCTACCTTGCTAATGCTAGCGATCAAATGCTAGTGCTAATATCTGGTTATTATCATCCTGTATGTGTCCCCTAGATGGAAATAAGAGATCAGATGGCATTAAAGCATAACCCTTCATGGCAATATGAGATTAAATGGCATTAAGGCTTAACCCTTCTTGTATAGATACAAATACAGCAATGTTAAAGTTTGAATGCTAATGCTAACTTGCTGATGCTAGCGATCAAATGCTAGTGCTAATATCTTGTCATTTTCATACTGTACTGGTCCTCGATGATGGAAATAAGAGATCAGATTGCATTAAAGCATAACCCTTCATGGGAATATGAGATTAAATGGCATTCAAGCTTAACCCTTCTTGTATATATACAAATACAGCAATGTTAAAATTTGAATGCTAATGCTAACTTGCTAATGATAGCGATCTAATGCTAGTGCAAATATATGGTCATTTTCATACTGTATGTGTCCTCTATGATGGAAATAAGTGATCAGATGCCATTAAAGCTTAACCCTTCATGGGAATATGAGACTAGATGGCATTCAAGCTTAACCCTTCTTGTAAATATGCAAATACAGTCATGTTGAAGTTTGAATGCTAATGCAAGCGATCTAATGCTCGTGCTAATATCTGGTCATTGTCATACTGTATGTGTCCTATATGATGGAAATAAGAGATCACATGGCATTAAAGCATAACCCTTCATGGGAATATGAGATTAGATGTCATTCAAGCTTCACCATTCTTGTAACTATGCAAATACAGTCATGTTAAAGTTTGAATGCTAATGCAAGCGATCTAAAGCTAGTGCTAATATCTGGTCATTGTCATACTGTATGTGTCCTCTATGTTGGAAATAAGAGATAAGATGGCATTAAAACATAATGCTTCATGGCAATATGAGATAAAATGGCATTAAAGCTTAACCCTTCTTTTAAATATACAAATACAGCAATGTTCAAGTTTCAATGCTAATGCTAACTTGCTATGCTAGCGATCTAATGCTATTTCAAATATATTGCCATTTTCATGTTGCATGTGTCCTCTATTATGGAAATAAGAGATCAGATGGCATTAAAGCATAACACTTCATGGGAATATGAGATTAAATGGCATTAAAGCTTAACCCTTCTTGTATAAATGCAAATACAGCAATGTTAAAGTGTGAATGCTAATGCTAACTTGCTAATGCTAGCGATCTAATGCTAGTGCTAATATCTAGTCATTGTCATAGTGTACGTGCCCTCTTTGATGGAAATAAGAGATCACATGGCATTAAAGCTTAACCCTTCATGGGAATATGAGATTAAATGGCATTAAAGCTTAACCCTTCTTGTATAAATGCAAATACAGCAATGTTAAAGTGTGAATGCTAATGCTAACTTGCTAATGCTAGCGATCTAATGCTAGTGCTAATATCTTGTCATTTTAATATTGTACTTGTCCTCTATGATGGAAATAAGAGATCAGATGGCATTAAAGCATTACCCTTCATGGGAATATGAGATTACATTGCATTAAATCTTAACCCTTCTTGTATATATACAAATACAGCAATTTTAAAGTTTGAATGCCAATGCTAACTTGCTAATGCTAGCCATCTAATGCTAGTGCTAATATCTGGTCATTTTCATACTGTACGTGTCCTCTATGATGGAAATAAGAGATCAGATTACATTAAAGCGTAACCCTTCATGGGAATATGAGATTACATGGCATTAAAGCTTAACCCTTCTTGTATATATACAAATACAGCAATTTTAAAGTTTGAATTCTAATGCTAACTTGCTAATGCTAGCCATCTAATGCTAGTGCTAATATCTAGTCATTGTCATACTGTACGTGTCCTCTTTGATGGTAATAATTGATCTCATGGCATTTAAGCATATCCCTTCATGTGAATATGTGATTATATGGCATTAGAGCTTAACCCTTCTTGTATATATGCAAATACTGCAATGTTAAAATTTGAATCCTAATGCTAATTTTCTAATGCTAGCGATCTAATGCTAGTGCTAATATCTGGTAATTTTCATACTGTTCGTGTCCTCTTTAATGGAAATAAGAGATCAGATGCCTTTAAAGCATAACCCTTCATGGGAATATGAGATGAAATGGCATTAAAGCTTAACCCTTCTTGTATAGATCTAAATACAGCAATGTTAAAGTTTGAATGCTAATGCTAACTTGCTAATGCTAGCAATCTAATGCTAGTGCTAATATCTGGATATTTTAATTCAGTTTGTGTCCTTTTAATGGAAATAAGAGATCAGATGCCTTTAAGCATAACCCTTCATGGGAATATGAGATGAAATGGCATTAAAGCTGAACCCTTCTTGTATATATGCAAATAGAGCAATGTTAAAGTTTGAATGCTAATGCTAGCGATCTAATGCTAGTGCTAATATCTGGTCATTGTCATCCTGTATGTGTCCTCTAGATGGAAATAAGAGATCAGATGGCATTAAAGCATAACCCTTCATGGCAATATGAGATTAAATGGCATTAAGGCTTAACCCTTCTTGTATATATACAAATACAGCAATGTTAAAGTTTGAATGCTAATGCTAACTGGCTAATGCTAGCGATCTAATGCTAGTGCTAATATCTTGTCATTTTCATACTGTACTTGTCCTCTATGATGGAAATAAGAGATCAGATGGCATTTAAGCATAACCCTTCATGGGAATATGAGATTAAATGGCATTCAAGCTTAACCATTCTTGTATATATACAAATACAGCAATGTTAAAATTTTAATGCTAATGCTAACTTGCTAATGCTAGCGATCTAAAGCTAGTGCTAATATATGGTCATTTTCATACTGTATGTGTCCTCTATGTTAGAAATGAGAGATCAGATGCCATGAAAGCATAACCCTTCATGGGAATATGAGATTAAATGGCATTAAAGCTTAACCCTTTTTGTATTTATGCAAATACAGCAATGTTAAAGTTTGAATGCTAATGCTAACTTGCTAATGCTAGCGATCTAAAGCTAGTGCTAATATATGGCCATTTTCATAATGTATGTGTACTCAATTATGGAAATAAGAGATCAGATGGCATTAAAGCATAACCCTTCATGGGAATATGAGATTAGATGGCATTCAAGCTTAACCCTTCTTGTAAATATGCAAATACAGTCATGTTAAAGTTTGAATGCTATTGCAAGCGAATGGTAATGTGCTAGTGCTAATATCTGGTCATTTTCATACTGTACGTCCCCTCTATGATGGAAATAAGAGATCACATGGCATGAAAGCATAACCCTTCATGGGAATATGATATTAGATGGCATTCAAGCTTAACCCTTCTTGTAAACATGCAAATACAGTCATGTTAAAGTTTGAATGCTAATGCAAGCGATCTAATTCTAGTGCTAATGTCTGGTCATTGTCATACTGTATGTGTCCTCTCTGATGGAAATAAGAGATCAGATGCCATTAAAGCATAACCCTTCATGGGAATATGAGATTAAATGGCATTAAAGCTTAACCCTTTTTGTATTCTTGCAAATACAGCAATGTTAAAGTTTGAATGCTAATGCTAACTTGCTAATGCTAGCGATATAATGCTAGTGCTAATATATGGCCATTTTCATAACGTATGTGTCCTCAATTATGGAAATAAGAGATCAGATGGCATTAAAGCATAACCCTTCATGGGAATATGAGATTAGAGGGCATTCAAGCTCAACCCTTCTTGTAAATATGCAAATACAGACATGTTAAAGTTTGAATGCTATTGCAAGCGATCTAATTCTAGTGCTAATATCTGGTCATTGTCATACTGTATGTGTCCTCTCTGATGGAAATAAGAGATCAGATGGCATTAAATCATAACGCTTCATGGCAATATGAGATAAAATGGCATTAAAGCTTAACCATTCTTGTAACTATGCAAATACAGTCATGTTAAAGTTTGAATGCTAATGCAAGCGATCTAATGCTAGTGCTAATATCTGGTCATTGTCATACTGTATGTGTCCTCTATGTTGGAAATAAGAGATAAGATGGCATTAAAACATAATGCTTAATGGCAATATGAGATAAAATGGCATTAAAGCTTAACCCTTCTTGTAAATATACAAATACAGCAATGTTCAAGTTTCAATGCTAATGCTAACTTGCATTGCTAGCGATCTAATGCTATTTCAAATATATGGCCATTTTCATGTTGTATGTGTCCTCTATTATGGAAATAAGATATCAGATGGCATTAAAGCATAACCCTTCATGTGAATATGAGATTAAATGGCATTAAAGCTTAACCCTTCTTGTATATATGCAAATACAGCAATGTTAAAGTGTGAATGCTAATCCTAACTTGCTGATGCTTGCAATCTAATGATAGTGCTAATATCTGGTCATTTTCATACTGTTCGTGTCCTCTATGATGGAAATAAGAGATCAGATGGCATTAAAGCATAACCCTTCATGGCAATATGAGATTAAATGGCATTAAAGCTTAACCCTTCTTGTATGAATTCAAATACAGCAATGGTAAAGTTTTAATGCTAATGCTAACTTGCTAATGCTAGCGATCAAATGCTAGTGCTAATATCTGGTCATTATCCTCCTGTATGTGTCCTTTAGATTGAAATAAGAGATCAGATGGCATTAAAGCATAACCCTTCATGGCAATATGAGATTAAATGGCATAAAGGCATAACCCTTCTTGTATAGATACAAATACAGCAATGTTTAAGTTTGAATGCTAATGCTAACTTGCTAGTGCTAGCGATCTAATGCTAGTGCTAATATCTTGTCATTTTCATACTGTACTTGTCCTCTATGATGGAAATAAGAGATCAGATGGCATTAAAGCATAACCCTTTATTGGCATATGAGATTAAATGGCATTCAAGCTTAACCCTTCTTGTATATATACAAATACAGCAATGTTAAATTTGAATGATAATGCTTACTTGCTAATGCTAGCGATCCAATGCTAGTGCAAATATATGGTCATTTTCATACTATACGTGTCCTCTATGATGGAAATAAGAGATCAGATGCCATTAAAGCATAACCCTTCATGGGAATATGAGATTAAATGGCATTAAAGCTTAACCCTTCTTGTATATATGCAAATACAGCAATGTTAAAGTTTGAATGCTAATGCTAACTTGCTATTGCTAGCGATCTAATGCTAGTGCTAATATCTGGTCATTGTCATAGTGTACGTGTCCTCTTTGATGGTAATAATTGATCACATGGCTTTTAAGCATTTCCCTTCATGTGAATATGTGATTAGATGGCATTAAAGCTTAACCCTTCTTGTATATATGCCAATACAGCAATGTTAAAGTTTGAATGCTAATGCTAACTTGCTAATGCTAGCGATCAAATGCTAGTGCTAATATCTGGTCATTGTCATACTGTATGTGTCCTCTATGATGGAAATAAGAGATCAGAGCGCATTAAAGCATAATCCTTCATGGCAATATGAGATTAAATGGCATTAAAGCTTAACCCTTCTTGTATAAATTCAAATACAGCAATGTTAAAGTTTGAATGCTAATGCTACTTGCTAATGCTAGCGATCAAATGCTAGTGCTAATATCTGGTCATTATCATCCTGTATGTGTCCCCTAGATGTAAAAGAAGAGATCAGATGGCATTAAAGCATAACCCTTCATGGCAATATGAGATTAAATGGCATTAAGGCTTAACCCTTCTTGTATAGATACAAATACAGCAATGTTAAAGTTTGAATGCTAATGCTAACTTGCTGATGCTAGCGATCAAATGCTAGTGCTAATATCTTGTCATTTTCATACTGTACTTGTCCTCGATATGATGGAACTAAGAGATCAGATTGCATTAAAGCATAACCCTTCATGGGAATATGAGATTAAATGGCATTCAAGCTTAACCCTTCTTGTATATATACAAATACAGCAATGTTAAAATTTGAATGCTAATGCTAACTTGCTAATGATAGCGATCTAATGCTAGTGCAAATATATGGTCATTTTCATACTGTATGTGTCCTCTATGATGGAAATAAGAGATCAGATGCCATTAAAGCATAACCCTTCATGGGAATATGATATTAAATGGCATTAAGGCTTAACCCTTTTTTATATATATAAATACAGCAATGTTAAAGTTTGAATGCTAATGCTAACTTGCTAATGCTAGCGATCTAATGTTAGTGCTAATATATGGCCATTTTCATATTGTATGTGTCCCCTTTTATGGAAATAAGAGATCAGATGGCATTAAAGCTTAACCCTTCATGGGAATATGAGACTAGATGGCATTCAAGCTTAACCCTTCTTGTAAATATGCAAATACAGTCATGTTGAAGTTTGAATGCTAATGCAAGCGATCTAATGCTCGTGCTAATATCTGGTCATTGTCATACTGTATGTGTCCTATATGATGGAAATAAGAGATCACATGGCATTAAAGCATAACCCTTCATGGGAATATGAGATTAGATGTCATTCAAGCTTAACCATTCTTGTAACTATGCAAATACAGTCATGTTAAAGTTTGAATGCTAATGCAAGCGATCTAATGCTAGTGCTAATATCTGGTCATTGTCATACTGTATGTGTCCTCTATGTTGGAAATAAGAGATAAGATGGCATTAAAACATAATGCTTCATGGCAATATGAGATAAAATGGCATTAAAGCTTAACCCTTCTTTTAAATATACAAATACAGCAATGTTCAAGTTTCAATGCTAATGCTAACTTGCTATGCTAGCGATCTAATGCTATTTCAAATATATTGCCATTTTCATGTTGCATGTGTCCTCTATTATGGAAATAAGAGATCAGATGCCATTAAAGCATAACACTTCATGGGAATATGAGATTAAATGGCATTAAAGCTTAACCCTTCTTGTATATATGCAAATACAGCAATGTTAAAGTGTGAATGCTAATGCTAACTTGCTAATGCTAGCGATCTAATGCTAGTGCTAATATCTAGTCATTTTCATACTGTTCGTGTCCTCTTTGATGGAAATAAGAGATCAGATGGCATTAAAGCTTAACCCTTCATGGGAATATGAGATTAAATGGCATTAAAGCTTAACCCTTCTTGTATAAATGCAAATACAGCAATGTTAAAGTTTGAATGCTAATGCTAACTTGCTAATGCTAGCGATCTAATGCTAGTGCTAATATCTTGTCATTTTCATCCTGTATGTGTCCTTTAGATTGAAATAAGAGATCAGATGGCATTAAAGCATTACCCTTCATCGCAATATGAGATTACATTGCATTAAATCTTAACCCTTCTTGTATATATACAAATAAAGCAATTTTAAAGTTTGAATGCCAATGCTAACTTGCTAATGCTAGCCATCTAATGCTAGTGCTAATATCTTGTCATTTTCATACTGTACTTGTCCTCTGATGGAAATAAGAGATCAGATTACATTAAAGCAACCCCTTCATTGAATATGAGATTACATGGCATTAAAGCTTAACCCTTCTTGTATATATATAAATACAGCAATTTTAAAGTTTGAATTTAATGCTAACTTGCTATTGCTAGCCATCTAATGCTAGTGCTAATATCTGGTCATTGTCATAGCGTACTTTGTCCTCTTTGATGGTAATAAGAGATCACATGGCATTAAAGCATAACCCTTCATGGGGAATATGAGAATAAATGGCATTAAAGCTGAACCCTTTCTTGTATATATGCAAATACAGCAATGTTAAAGTGTGAATGCTAATGCTAACTTGCTGATGCTAGCGATCTAATGCTAGTGCTAATATCTGGTCATTTTCATACTGTTCGTGTCCTCTGCGGATGGAAATAAGAGATCAGATGGCATTAAAGCATAACCCCTCATGGGAATATGAGATTAAATGCCATTAAAGCTTAACCCTTCTTGTATAAATTCAAATACAGCAATGGTAAAGTTTGAATGCTAATGCTACTTGCTAATGCTAGCGATCAAATGCTAGTGCTAATATCTGGTCATTATCATCCTGTATGTTTTTAGATTGGAAATAAGAGATCAGATGGCATTAAAGCATAACCCTTCATGGCAATTTGAGATTAAATGGCATTAAGGCTTAACCCTTCTTGTATAGATACAAATACAGCAATGTTAAAGTTTGAATGCTAATGCTAACTTGCTAATGCTAGCAATCTAATGCTAGTGCTAATATCTTGTCATTTTCATACTGTACTTGTCCTATATGATGGAAATAAGAGATCAGATGGCATTAAAGCATAACCCTTCATTGGAATATGAGATTCAATGGCATTCAAGATTAACCCTTCTTGTATATATACAAATACAGCAATGTTAAAATTTGAATGATAATGCAAACTTGCTAATGCTAGCGATCCAATGCTAGTGCAAAATATATGGTCATTTTCATACTGTATGTGTCCTCTATGATGGAAATAAGAGATCAGATGCCATTAAAGCATAACCCTTCATGGGAATATGATATTAAATGGCATAAAAGCTTAACCCTTCTTGTATATATATACAAATACAGCAATGTAAAGTTTGAATGCTAATGCTAACTTGCTAATGCTAGCGGATCTAATGTTAGTGCTAATATATGGCCATTTTCATATTGTATGTGTCCTCTATGATGGACATAAGAGATCACATGGCATTAAAGCATAACCCTTCATGGGAATATGAGATTAGATGGCATTCAAGCTTAACCATTCTTGTAAATATGCAAATACAGTCATGTTGAAGTTTGAATGCTAATGCAAGCCATCTAATGCTAGTGCTAATATCTGGTCATTGTCATACTGTATGTGTCCTCTATTTTGGAAATAAGAGATAAGATGGCATTAAAACATAACCCTTCATGGCAATATGAGATAAAATGGCATTAAAGCTTAACCCTTCTTGTAAATATTCAAATACAGCAATGGTAAAGTTTTAATGCTAATGCTAACTTGCTAATGCTAGCGATGAAATGCTAGTGCAATATCTGGACATTTTCATCCTGTATGTGTCCTTATTATTGAAATTAGAGATCAGATGCCATTAAAGCATAACCCTTCTTGGCAATATGAGATTAAATGGCATATAAAGCTTAACCCTTCTTGTATAGATACAAATACAGGAATGTTAAAAGTTGAATGCTAATGCTAACTTGCTAATGCTAGCGATCTAATGCTAGTGCTAATATCTTGTCATTTTCATACTGTACTTGTCCTCTTTGATGGAAATAAGAGGTCAGATGGCATTAAAGCATAACCCTTCATTGGAATATGAGATTAAATGGCATTAAAGCTTTTAACCCGTCTTGTATATATATAAATACAGCAATGTTAAATTTTAATCCTAATGCTAACTTGCTAATGCTAGCGATCAAATGCTAGTGCAAATATCTGGTCATTATCATCCTGTATGTGTCCTTTAGATTGAAAATAAGAGATCAGATGCCATTAAAGCATAACCCTTCATTTTAAATATGAGATTAAATGGCATTCAAGATTAACCCTTCTTGTATATATACAAATAAAGCAATGTTAAAATTTGAATGCTAATGCAAACTTGCTAATGCTAGCGATCTAAAGCTAGTGCAAATATATGGTCATTTTCATACTGTATGTGTCCTCTATGATGAAATAAGAGATCAGATGCCATTAAAGCATAACCCTTCATTGGAATATGATATTAAATGGCATTAAGGCTTAAACCCTTTTTGTATATATACAAATACAGCTATGTTAAAGTTTGAATGCTAATGCTAACTTGCTAATGCTAGCGATCTAATGTTAGTGCTAATATATGGTCATTTTCATATTGTATGTGTCCTCTATTATGGACATAAGAGATCAGATGGCATTTAAGCATTTCCCCTTCATGGGAATATGTGATTAGATGGCATTAAAGCTTAACCCTTCTTGTAAATATGCAAGTACAGTCATGTTGAAGTTGAATGCTAATGCTAATGCAAGCGATCTAATGCTAGTGCTAATATCTGGTCATTGTCATACTGTATGTGTCCTCTATGATGGAAATAAGAGATCAGAGGGCATTAATGCATAACCTTCATGGAATATGAGATTAGATGGCATTATAGCTAACCCATTCTTTAAAATATGCAATACAGCAATGTTAAAGTTTGAATGCTAATGCAACCTTATCTAATGCTAGTGCTAATATCTGGTCATTGTCATCCAGTATGTGTCCTCTATGTTGAAATAAGACATAAGATGGCATTAAAAAACATAATGATTCATGGCAATATGAGATAAAATGGCATTAAAGCTTAACCCTTCTTGTAAAGATAGAAATACAGCAATGTTAAAGTTTCAATGTTAATGCTAACTTGCTAATGCTAGCAATCTAATGCTATTTCAAATATATGTCATTTTCAAACTGTACTTGTCCTCTATTATGGAAATAAGAGATCAGATGGCATTAAAGCATAACCTTCTTGGGAATATGAGATTAAATGGCATTCAAGATTAACCCTTCTTTGTATATATACAAATACAGCAATGTTAAAAATGTGAATGCTAATGCTAAATTGCTAATGCTAGCGATCTAATGCTAGTGCAAATATATCTGGTCATTTTCATACTGTTGTGTCCTCTATGATGGAAATAAGAGATCAGATGCCATTAAAGCATAACCCTTCATGGCAATATGAGATTAAATGGCATTAAAGCTTAACCCCTTCTTGTATAAATTCAAATACAGCAATGTTAAAGTTTGAATGCTAATGCTAACTTGCTAATGCTAAGATCAAATGTTAGTGCTAATATCTGGTCATTATCATCCTGTATGTGTCCTTTAGATTGAAATAAGAGATCAGATGGCATTAAAGCATAACCCTTCATGGCAATATGAGATTAAATGGCATTCAAGCTTAACCCTTCTTGTAAATACAAATACAGCAATGTTAAAGTTTGAATGCTAATGCAAGCTCATCTAATGCTAGTGCTAATGCTCTGCTAATATCTTGTCATGTATAGTGTCCTCCTATTGATGGAAATAAGATCACATGGCATTTAATATTTCCTTCATGTGAATATGAGATTAGATGTCATTAAAAGCTTAACCCTTCTTGTATATATTCAAATACAGCAATGTTAAAGTTTGAATGCTAATGCTAACTTGCTTTATGCTAGCGATATAAATGCTAGTGCTAATATCTGGTCATTTTCATCCTGTACGTGTCCTTTTGATTGAAATAAGAGGATCACATGGCATTAAAACTTAACCCTTCATGGGAATATGAGATTAAATGGCATTAAAGCTTAACCCTTCTTGTATAAATGCAAATACAGCAATGTTAAAGTGTGAATGCTAATGCTAACTTGCTAAAGCTAGCGATCTAATGCTAGTGCTAATATCTGTTCATTTTCCTGCTGTACATGTCCTCTTTGATGGAAATAATTGATCAGATGGCATTAAAAGCATATCCCTTCATGTGAATATGTGATTAAATGGCATTCAAGCTTAACCCCTTCTTGTATATATACAAATATAGTAATGTTAAAATTTGAATGCTAATGCTAATTGCTAATGCTAGCGATCTAATGCTGGTGCTAATATCTGGTCATTTTCATACTGTTCGTGTCCTTTAATGTAAATAAGAGATCAGACGCCATTAAAAGCATAACCCTTCATGGAATATGAGATTAAATGGCATTTAAGATGAACCCTTCTTGTATAAATGCAAATATAGCAATGTTAAAAAGTTTGAATGCTAATGCAAACTTGCTAATGCTAGCGATCTAATGCTAGTGCTAATATCTGGTCATTTTCATCCTGTATGTGTCCTCTATGATGGAAATAAGAGATCAGATGGCATTAAAGCATAACCCTTCATGGGAATATGAGATTAAATGGCATTAAAGGCTTAACCCCTTTTTCTATATATACAAATACAGCAATGTTAAAGTTTGAATGCTAATGCTAACATGCTAATGCTACCCATCTAATGCTAGTACTAATATCTGGCCATTTCATATTGAATGTGTCCTCTATGATGGAAATAAGAGATCAGATGGCATTAAAGCATAACCCTTCATGGCAATTTGAGGTTAGATGGCATTCAAGCTAACCCTTTCTTGTATAAATTCAAAAGTACAGCAATGTTAAAGTTTGAATGCTAATGCTAACTTGCTAATGCTAGCGATCAAATGGTAGTGCTAATATCTGGTCATTGTCATCCTGGATGTGTCCTCTAGATGGAAATAAGAGATCAGATGGCATTAATGCATAACCCTTCATGAATATGAGATTAAATGGCATTCAAGCTTAACCATTCTTGTTTATATGCAAATACAGTCATGTTAAAGTTTGAATGCTAATGCTAACTTGCTAATACTAGATCTAATGCTAGTGTTAATTTCTGGTCATTATCATCCTGTTTGTGTCCTCTAGATGGAAATAAGAGATAAGATGGCATTAAAACATAATGATTCATGGCAATATGAGATTAAATGGCATTAAGATTCTAACCCTTCTTGTATATATACAAATACAGCAATGTTAAAGTTTGAATGCTAATGCTAAGTGGCTAATGCTAGCGATCTAATGCTAGTGCTTCAAATATCTTGTCATTTTCTATACTGTATTTGTCCTCTATGATGGAAATAAGAGATCAGATGGCATTAAAGCATCAACCCTTCATGGGAATATGAGATTAAATGGCATTAAAGCTTAACCCTACTTGTATATATACAAATACAGCAATGTTAAAATTTGAATGCTAATGCTAACTTGCTGATGATAGCGATCTAATGCTAGTGCAAATATATGGTCATTTTCATACTGTACTTGTCCTCTATGATGGAAATAAGAGATCAGATGGCATTAAAGCATAACCCTTCATGGGAATATGAGATTAAATGGAATTAAAAAGCTTAACCCTTCTTGTATATATGCAAATACAGCAATGTTAAAGTGTGAATGCTAATGTTAACTTGCTTGATGCTAGCGATCTAATGCTATTGCTAATATCTGGTCATTTTCATACTGTTTGTGTCCTATATGATGGAAATAAGAGATCAGATGGCATTAAAGCATAAATTTCATGGCAATATGAGATTAAATGGCATTAAAGCTTAACCCTTCTTGTATGAATTCAAATACAGCAATGTTAAAGTTTGAATGCTAATGCTAACTTGCTATTGCTAGCGGGATCTAATGCTAGTGCTAATATCTTGTCATTCTCATACTGTAATTTGTCCTCTTGATGGTAATAATTTGATCACATGGCATTTAAGCATTTCCTTCATGTGAATATGTGATTAGATTGCATTAAAGCTTAACCCTTCTTGTATATATGCAAATACAGCAATGTTAAAGTTTGAATGCTAATACTAACTTGCTAATGCTAGCGAGTCTAATGCTAGTGCTAATATCTGGTCATTTTCATACTGTACGTGTTCCTCTTTGATGAAAAAAATAAGAGATCACATGGCATAAAAACATAACCCTTCATGGAATATGAGATTAAATGGCATTAAATCTTTAACCCTTCTTGTATATAATGCAAAACAGCAATGTTAAAGTGTGAATGCTAATGCTAACTTGCTAAAGCTAGCGATCTAATGCTAGTGCTAATATCTGGTCATTGTCCTACTGTACATGTCCTCTATGATGGAAATAATTGATCAGATGTCATTTAAGCATATCCCTTCATGTGAATATGTGATTAGATGGCATTAAAGCTTAACCCTTCTTGTATATATGCAAATACAGTAATGTTAAAATTTGAATGCTAATGCTAACTTGCAAATGCTAGCTTATCTAATGCTGGTGCTAATATCTGGTCATTTTCATACTGTTCGTGGTCCGCTTTTAATGTAAGTAAGAGATCAGACGATTTTTAAGCATAACCCTTCATGGGAATATGAGATTAAATGGCATTTAAGCTGAACCCTTCTTGTATATATGCAAATACAGCAATGTTAAAGTTTGAATGCTAATGCTAACTTGCTGATGCTAGCGATCTAATGCAAGTGCTAATATCTGGTCATTGTCATACTGTATGTGTCCTCTTTGATGGTAATAATTGATCACATGGCATTTAAGCATATCCCTTCATGTGAATATGAGATTAGATGGCATTGTAAAGCTTAACCCTTCTTGTTTATGCAAATACAGTAATGTTAAAATTTGAATGTAATGCTAACTTGCTTGATGCTACCCATCTAAAGCTAGTGCTAATATCTGTTCATTTTCATACTGTTCGTGTCCTCTATGATGGAAATAAGAGATCAGATGCCTTAAAGAATAACCTTTCATGGAATATGAGATTAAATGGCATTAATGCTGAACACTTCTTGTATATATGCAAATACAGCAATTTTAAAAGTTTGAATGCTAATGCTAACTTGCTAATGCTAAAAGATCAAATGGTAGTGCTAATATCTCGTCATTTTTTCATACTGTTCGTCCTCTTTAATGGAAATAATAGATCAGATGCCTTAAAGCATAACCCTTGATGGGAATATGAGATTAAATGGCATTAATGCCGAACCCTTCTTGTATATATGCAAATACAGCAATGTTAAAGTTTGAATGCTAATGCTAATTTGCTAATCCTAGTGATCTAATGCTAGTGCTAATATCTGATCATTTTCATACTGTTTGTGTCCTCTATGATGGAAATAAGAGATCACATGGCATTAAAGCATAACCCTTCATGGGAATATGAGATTAAATGGCATTAAAGCTAACCCTTTTTGTATATATATACAAATACAGCAATGTTAAAGTTTGAATGCTAATGCTAACTTGGCTAAAAGCTAGCGATCTAATGCTAGTGCTAATATCTTGTCATTTTCCCACTGTACAAGTCCTCTTTGATGGTAATAATTGATCAGATGGCATTAGCATATCCCTTCATGTGAATATGTGATTAGATGGCATTAAAGCTTAACCCTACTTGTATATATACAAATACAGCAATTTTAAAATTTGAATGCTAACTTCTAATGCTAGCGATCTAATGCTAGTGCTAATATCTGGTCATTGTCATCCTAATGTCCTCTAGTGCAAATAAGAGATCAGATCGACATTAAAGCATTTTCATACTATGAGATTAAATTGCATTAAAAAGCTTAACCCTTCTTTTATATACAAATACAGCAATGTTAAAAGTTTGAATGCTAATGACCCTGCTAATGCTAGCGATCTAATGCTAGTGCTATTATCTGGTCATTTTTATACTGTACTTGTCCCTTGGAAATAAGGATCAGATGAGATAACCCTTCATGGGAATATGAGATTAAATACATTCAAGCTTAACCCTTCTTGTATATATATGCAAATACAGCAATGTTAAAATTTGAATGCTAATACTAACTTGCTAATGCTAGCATCTAATGCTAGTGCAATTATCTGGTCATTGTCATACTTTTGTGTCCTCTATGATGGAAATAAGAGATCAAATGGCATTAAAGCATAACCCTTCATGGCAATATGAGATTAAATGGCATTAAAGTTTAACCCTTCTATATATATGCAAATACAGCACTGTTAAAGTTTGAATGTTAATGCTAACTTGCTAATGCTAGCGATCTAATGCTAGTGCTATTATCTTGTCATTTTCATACTGTACGCCCCTATGATGGAAATAAGAGATCACATGGCATTAAAGCATAACCCTTCATGGGAATATGAGAATAGATGGCATTCAAGCTTAACCCTTCTTGTAAATAAGCAAATACAGTCATGTTAAAGTTTGAATGCTGATGCTAGCGATCTAATGCTAGTGCTAATATCTGGTCATTATCATACTGTATGTGTCCTCTATGATGGAAATAAGAGATCAGATGGCATTAAAGCATAACCCTTCATGGCAATATGAGATAAAATGTCATTAAGGCTTAACACTTGTTGTATATACAAATACAGCAATGTTAAAGTTTGAATGCTAATGCTAACTTGCTGATGCTAGCGATCTAATGCAAGTGCTAATATCTGGTCATTGTCATACTGTATCTGTCCTCTATGATGGAAATAAGAGATCAGATGGCATTTAAAGCTTAACCCTTCATGGCAATATGAGATTAAATGTCATTAAAAGGTAACCCTTCTTTGTATTAATTCAAATACAGCAATGTTAAAAGTTTGAATGCTAATGCTAACTTGCATAATGCTAGCGATCTAATGCTTGTGCTAATATCTGGTTATTTTCATACTGTACGTGTCCTCTATGATGGAAATAAGAGATCAGATGGCATTAAAGCATAACCCTTCATGGGAATATGAGATTAAATGGCATTTAAGCTGAACCCTTCTTGTATATATGCAAATACAGCAATGTTAAAGTTTAAATGCTAATGCTAACTTGCTGATGCTAGCGATCTAATGCAAGTGCTAATATCTGGTCATTGTCATACTGTATGTGTCCTCTTTGATGGTAATAATTGATCACATGGCATTTAAGCATATCCCTTCATGTGAATATGTGATTAGATGGCATTAAAGCTAAACCCTTCTTGTTTATGCAAATACAGTAATGTTAAAATTTGAATGCTAATGCTAACTTGCTGATGCTAGCGATCTAAAGCTAGTGCTAATATCTGTTCATTTTCATACTGTCCGTGGTCCTCTTTGATGGAAATAAAGAGATCAGATGCTTTTAAAGAATAACCTTTCATGGGGAATATGAGATTAAAATGGCATTAATGCTGAACACTTCTTGTATATATGCAAATACAGCAATGTTAAAAGTTTAAATGCTAATGCTAACTTGCTAATGCTAGCTATCTAATGCTTGTGCAAATATATGTCCATTTTCATACTGTATGCGTCCTCTGTGATGGAAAAAGAGATCAGATGGCATTAAAGCATAATCCTTCATGGCAATATGAGATTAAATGGCATTAAAGCTAACCTTTCTTGTATGAATTCAAATACAGCAATGGTAAAGTTTTTAATGCTAATGCTAACTTGGTAATGCTAGCTTATCAAATGCTAGTGCTAATATCTGGTCATTATCATCCTGTATGTGTCCTTTAGATTGAAATAAGAGATCAGATGGCATTAAAGCATAACCCTTCATGGCAATATTAGATTAAAATGGCATTTTAGGCTTAACCCTTCTTGTATAGATACAAATACTGCAATGTTAAAGTTTGAATGCTAATGCTAACTTGCTAATGCTAGCGATCTAATGCTAGTGCTAATATCTTGTCATTTTCATACTGTACTTGTCCTCTATGATGGAAATAAGAGATCAGATGGCATTAAAGCATAACCCTTCATTGGAATATTAGATTAAATGGCATTCAAGTTTTAAACCTTCTTGTATATATACAAATACAGCAATGTTAAAATTTGAATGATAATGCTAACTTCGGCATAATGCTACTGATCCAATGCTAGTGCAAATATATGGTCTTTTCATACTGTATGTGTCCTGATGGAAATAAGAGATCAGATTCCATTAAAGCAACCCTTCATGGGAATATGAGATTAAATGGCATTAAAGCTAACCCTTCTTGTATATATGGCAAATACAGCAATGTTAAAGTTTAAATGCTAATGCTAACTTGTTATTGCTAGCGATCTTATGCTAGTGCTAATATTGGTCATTGTCAAAGTGTACATGTCCTCTTTGATGGTAATAATTGATCACATGGCATTTTAAGCATTTTTAATGTGAATATGTGATTAGATTGCATTAAAGCTAACCCTTCTTTTTGTTTATATGCAAATACAGCAATGTTAAAGTTTGAATGTTAATGCCATTTAATGCTAGCGATCTAATGCTAGTGCTAATATCTGGTCATTTTCCTACTGTACGATTCTCTTTTAATGGAAATAAGAGTTCACATGGCATTAAAGCATAACACTTCATGGGAATATGAGATTAAATGGCATTAAAGCTGAACCTTTCTTGTGTATATGCAAAACAGCAATGTTAAGTGTGAATGCTAATGCTAACTTGTTAAAGCTAGCGATCTAATGCTAGTGCTAATATTCTGGGTCATTGTCCTACTGTACATGTCCTCTATGATGGAAATAATTGATCAGATGTCATTTCTACATATCCCTTCATGTATATAGGGATTAGATGGCATTAAAGCTTAACCCTTCTTGTATATATGCAAATACAGTAATGTTAAAATTTGAATGCTAATGCTAACTTGCAATGCTAGCATCTAATGCTGGTGCTAATATCTGGTCATTTTCATACTGTTCGTGTCCGCTTTAATGTAAATAAGATATCAGACGCATTTAAAGCATAACCCTTCATGGGAATATGAGATTAAATGGCATTTAAGCTGAACCCTTCTTGTATATATGCAAATACAGCAATGTTAAAGTTTGAATGCTAATGCTAACTTGCTGATGCTGGCGATCTAATGCAAGTGCTAATATCTGGTCATTGTCCTACTGTACATGTCCTCTATGATGGAAATAATTGATCAGATGTCATTTACATATCCCTTCATGAATATGTGATTAGATGGCATTAAAGCTTAACCCTTTCTTGTATATATGCAAATACAGTAATGTTAAAATTTGAATGCTAATGCTAACTTGCAAATGCTAGCGATCTAATGCTGGTGCTAATATCTGGTCATTTTCATACTGTTCGTGGTCCCGCTTTTAATGTAAATAAGAGATCAGACGCATTTAAAGCATAACCCTTCATGGGAATATGAGATTAAATGGCATTTGCTGAACCTTCTTGTATATATGCAAATACAGCAATGTTAAAGTTTGAATGCTAATGCTAACTTGCTGATGCTGGCGATCTAATGCAAGTGCTAATATCTGGTCATTGTCATACTGTATGTGTCCTCTTTGATGGTAATAATTGATCACATGGCATTTGGGCTATATCCCTTCATGAATATGTGATTAGATGGCATTAAAGCTAAACCCTTCTTGTTTATGCAATATAGTAATGTTAAAATTTGAATGCTAATGCTAACTTGCTGATGCTAAAGATCTAAAAGCTAGTGCTAATATCTGTTCATTTTCATACTGTTCGTGTCCTCTATGATGGAAATAAGAGATCAGATGCTTTAAAGAATAACCTTTCATGGGAATATGAGATTAAATGGCATTAATGCTGAACACTTTTGTATATATGCAAATACAGCAATGTTAAAGTTTGAATGCTAATGCTAACTTGCTAATGCTAGCGATCTAAAGCTAGTGCTAATATCTCGTCATTTTCATACTGTTCGTGTCCTCTTTAATGGAAATAATAGATCAGATGCCTTTAAAGCATAACCCTTCATGGGAATATGAGATTAAATGAGATTAATGCTGAACCCTTCTTGTATATATGCAAATACAGCAATGTTAAAGTTTGAATGCTAATGCTAATTTGCTAATCCTGGCGATCTAATGCTAGTGCTAATATCTGGTCATTTTCATACTGTACGCGGTCCTCTATGATGGAAATAAGAGATCAGATGGTATTAAAGCATAACCCTTCATGGATTATGAGATTAAATGGCATTAAAGCTTAACCCTTTTTTGTATATATGCAAATACAGCAATGTTAAAGTTTGAATGCTAATGCTAACTTGATAAAGCTTGCGATCTAATGCTAGTGCTAACATCTGGTCATTTTCCTACTGTACAAGTCCTCTTTGATGGTAATAATTGATCAGATGGCATTGAAGCATATCCTTCATGTGAATATGTGATTAGATGGCATTAAAGCTTAACCCTTCTTGTATATATGCATATACAGCAATTTTAAAGTTTGAATGCAAATGCTAACTTGCTAATGCTAGCGATCTAATGCTAGTGCAATTATCTGGTCATTTTTAATACTGTACTTGTCCTCTATGATGGAAATAAGAGATCAGATGGCATTAAAGCATAACCCTTCATGGAATATGAGATTAAATGGCATTCAAGCTTAACCCCTCTGTATTTACAAATACAGCAATGTTAAAAATTTGAATGCTAATGCTAACTTGCTAATGCTAGCGATCTAATGCTAGTGCAATTATCTGGTCATTGTCATACTTATGTGTCCTCTATGATGGAAATAAGAGATCAATGGCATTAAAGATAACCTTCATGGCAATATGAGATTAAATGCCATTAAAGATTAACCTTCTAGTATATATGCAAATACAGCACTGTTTAAGTTTGAATGCTAATGCTAACTTGCTAATGCTAGGGATCTAATGCTAGTGCTATTATCTGGTCATTTTCATACTGTACGTGCGTTCTATGATGGAAATAAGAGATCACATGGCATTAAAGCATAACCTTCGTGGGAATATGAGAATTGATGGCATTCAAGCTTAACCCTTCTTGTAAATAAGCAAATACAGTCATGTTAAAGTTTGAATGCTGATGCTAGCCATCTAATGCTAGTGCTAATATCTGGTCATTATCATACTGTATGTGTCCTCTATGATGAAATAAGAGATCAGATGGCATTAAAGCATAACCCTTCATGGCAATATGAGATAAAATGTCATTAAATCTTAACACTTTGTTTATACACAAATACAGCAATGTTAAAGTTTGAATGTTAATGCGTAACTTGCTGATGCTAGCGATCTAATGCAAGTGCTAATATCTGGTCATTGTCATACTGTATCTGTCCTCTATGATGGAAATAAGAGATCAGATGGCATTAAAGCTTAACCCTTCATGGCAATATGAGATTAAATGTCATTAAAGCATAACCCTTCTTGTATTAATTCAAATACAGCAATGTTAAAGCTTTGAATGCTAATGCTAACTTGCTAATGCTAGCGATCTAATGTTTGTGCTAATATCTGGTTATTTTCATACTGTACGTGTCCTCTATGATGGAAATAAGAGATCAGATGGCATTAAAGCATAACCCTTCATGAAAATATGAGATTAAATGGCATTTAAGCTGAACCCTTCTTGTATATATGCAAATACAGCAATGTTAAAGTTTGAATGTTAATGCTAACTTGCTGATGCTAGCGATATTAATGCAAGTGCTAATATCTGGTCATTGTCATACTGTATGTGTCCTCTTGATGGTAATAATTGATCACATGGCATTTAAGCATATCCTTCATGTGAATATGTGATTAGATGGCATTAAAGCTAAACCCGTCTTTGTTTATGCAAATACAGTAATGTTAAAATTTGAATGCTAATGCTAACTTGCTGATGCTAGCGATCTAAAGGTAGTGCTAATATCTGTTCATTTTCATACTGTCCGTGGTCCTCTTTGATGGAAATAAGAGATCAGATGCCTTTAAAGAATAAACTTTCATGGGAATATGAGATTAAATGGCATTAATGCTGAACACTTTTGTATATATGCAAATACAGCAATGTTAAAGTTTGAATGCTAATGCTAACTTGCTAATGCTAGCGATCTAATGCTAGTGCTAATATCTTCCTATCATTTTCATACTGTTCGTGTCCTCTTTAATGGAAATAATAGATCAGATGCCTTTAAAGCATAACCCCCTTCATGGAATATGAGATTAAATTGCATTAATGCTGAACCCTTCTTGTATATATGCAAATACTGCAATGTTAAAGTTTGAAGGCTAATGTTAACTTGCTAATGCTAGCGATCTAATGGTAGTGCTAATATCTGGTCATTGTCATCCTGTATGTGTCCTCTAGATGGAAATAAGAGATCAGATGTCATTAAAGCATAACCCCTTCATGGGAATATGAGATTAAAATGGCAATAAAGTTTAACCCTTCTAGTATATATGCAAATACAGCACTGTTAAAGTTTGAATGCTAATATTTACTTGCTAATGCTAGCGACATTTAATGCTAGTGCAAATATCTGGGTCATTTTCATACCTAGGTGTCCTATATGATGTAAATAAGATCAGGATGCCATTAAAGCATAACCCCTTCATGTAATATGAGATTAAATGACATTAAAGCTTAACCCTTTCATATATGCAAATACTGCAATGTTAAAGTTTGAATGCTAATGCTAACTTGCTAATGTTGAAGGATCTAAAGCTAGTGCTAATATCTCGTCATTTTCATACTGTTCGTCCTCTTTAATGGAAATAATAGATCAGATGCCTTTTAAAGCATAACCCTTCATGGGAATATGAGATTAAATGGCATTAATTCTGAACCCTTCTTGTATATATGCAAATACAGCAATGTTAAAGTTTGAATGCTAATGCTAACTTGCTAATCCTGGCATCTAATGCTAGTGCTAATATCTGGTCATTTTCATACTGTACGTGTCCTCTATGATGGAAATAAGAGATCAGATGGCATTAAAGCATAACCCTTCATGGAATATGAGATTAAATGGCATTAAAGCTAACCCTTTTTGTATATATGCAAAATACAGCAATGTTAAAGTTTGAATGCTAATGCTAACTTGCTAATGCTACCGATCTAATGCTAGTGCTAATATCTGGTCATTGTCCTACTGTACAAGTCCCCTTTGATGGTAATAATTGATCAGATGGCATTTAAGCATATCCTTCATGTGAATATGTGATTAGATGGCATTAAAAGCTAACCCTTTTGTATATATGCAAATACCGCAATGTTAAAGTTTGAAGGCTAATGCTAACTTGCTAATGCTAGCGATCTAATGCTAGTGCTAATATCTGTTCATTGTCATCCTGTATGTGTCCTCTTCTAGGATGGAAATAAGAGATCAGATGGCATTAAAGCATAACCCTTCATGGCAATATGAGATGAAATTGCATTAAAAGCTAAACCTTCTTGTATGTATACAAATACAGCAATGTTAAAGTTTGAATGCTAATGCTACTCCCGTTAATGCTAGCTTATCTAATGCTAGTGCTATTATCTGGTCATTTTTATACTGTACTTGTCCTCTATGATGGAAATAAGAGATCAGATGGCATTAAAGCATAACCCTTCATTTGAATATGAGATTAAATTGCATTCAAGCTTAACCCTTCTTGTATATATACAAATACAGCAATGTTAAAATTTGAATGCTAATGCTAACTTGCTAATGCTAGCGATCTAATGCTAGTGCAAATATATGGTCATTATCATACTATATGTGTCCTCTATGATGGAAATAAGAAATCTGATGCCATTAAAGCATAACCCTTCATGAGGAATATGAGATTAAATGGCAATAAAGCTTAACCCTTCTTGTATATATGCATATACAGCAATGTTAAAGTTTGAATGCTAATGCTAACTTGCTAATGCTAGCGATCTAATGCTAGTGCAAATATATGGCCATTTTCATATTGTATGTGTCTTCTATGATGGAAATAATAGATCAGATGGCATTAAAGCATAACCCTTCATGGGAATATGAGATTAAATGGCATTAAAGCATAACCTCTTTTATATATGCAAATACAGCAATGTTAAAGTTTGAATGCTAATGCTAATTTGCTAATGCTAGCGATCTAATGCTAGTGCTATTATCTGGTCATTGTCATCCTGTATGTGTCCTGTAGATGGAAATAAGAGATCGATGTCATTAAAGCATAACACTTCATTTCAATATGAGATTAAATTGCATTAAGGCTTTTAACCCTTCTTGTATAAATACAAATACAGCAATATTAAAGTTTGAATGCTAATGCTAACTTGTTAATGCTAGCGATCTAATGCTAGTGCTTATATCTTGTCATTTGCATACTGTACTTGTCCTCTATGATGAAAAATCAGATATCAGATGTCATTAAATCATAACCTTCATGGGAATATGAGATTAAATGGCATTCAAGCTTAGCCCTTCTTGTAGATATATACAAAATACAGCAATGTTAAAAATTTGAATGCTAATGCTAACTTGCTTAATGCTAGCGATCTAATGCTAGTGCAGTAAATATCGGTCATTTTCATACTGTATGTGTCTCTATAATGGAAATAAGAGATCAGATGCCATTAAAGCATAAACCCTTCATGGGAATATGAGATTAAATGACATTAAAGCTTAACCCTTCTTGTATATATGCAAATACTGCAATGTTAAAGTTTGAATGCTAATGCAAACTTTGCATGTTAATAGCGATCTAATGCTAGTGCAAATATCTGGTCATTGTCATACTTATGTGTCCTCTATGATGGAAATAAGAGATCAAATGGCATTAAAGCATAACCCTTCATGGCAATATGAGATTAAATGGCATTAAAGTTTAACCCATCTAGTATATATTGAAATACAGCACTGTTAATGTTTGAATGCTAATGTTAACTTGCTAATGTTAGCGATTTAATGCTAGTGCAAATATCTGGTCATTTTCATACTCTAGGTGTCCTATAAGATGTAAATAAGAGATCAGATGGCATTAATGCATAACCCTTCATGGGAATATGAGATTAAATGACATTAAAGTTTAACCCTTCTTGTATATATGCAAATACTGCAATGTTAAAGTTTGAATGTTAAATGCTAACTTGCTAATGCTAGCGATCTAATGCTAGTGTAATTATCTGGTCATTGTCATACTCTATGTGTCCTTTATGATGGAAATAAGAGATCAAATGGCATTTAAGCATAACCCCTTCATGGGAATATGAGATTAAATGGCATTTAAGTTTAACCTTCTAGTATATATGCAAATACAGCACTGTTAAAGTTTGAATGCTAATGCTAACTCTGCTAATGCTAGCGATCTAATGTTAGTGCATTATCTGGTCATTTTCATACTGTACGCGTTCTCTCTGATGGAAATAAGAGATCACATGGCATTAAAGCATAACCCTTCATGGGAATATGAGAATAGATGGCATTCAAGCTTAACCCTTCTTGTAAATATGCAAATACAGTCATGTTAAAGTTTGAATGCTAACGTTAGCGATCAAATGCTAGTGCTAATATCTGGTCATTGTCATACTGTATGTCCTCTATGATGGAAATAAGAGATCAGATGGCATTAAAGCATAACCCTTCACAGGCAATATGAGATAAATGTCATGAAAGCTTAACACTTGTTTATATACCAAAACAGCAATGCAGTTAGAATGTTAATGCTAACTTGCTGGATGCTAAAGGATTAATGCAAAGTGCAATATCTTCCGTTAGGTTGTCATACTGTATCTGTCCTATATGATGGAAATAAGAGATCACATGGCATTAAAGCATAACCCTTCATGGAATATGAGATAGATGGCATTCAAGCTTAACCCTTCTTGTAAATATGCAAAATACAGTCATGTTAAAGTTTGAATGCTAATGCTAGCGATCTAATGCTAGTGCTAATATCTGGTCATTGTCATATCGTATGTGTCCTCTATGATGGAAATAAGAGATCAGATGGCATTAAAGCATAAACCTTCATGGCAATATGGAGATAAAATGTCATTAAAGCTTAACACTTGTTTATATACAAAAACAGCAATGTTAAAGTTTGAATGCTAATGCTAACTTGTTGATGACAGCGCATCTAATGAAAGTGCTAATATCTGGTCATTGTCATACTGTATTGTCCTCTATGATGGAAATAAGAGAACAGATGGCATAAAAGCTTAACCCTTCATGGCAATATATGAGATTAAATGTCATTAAAAGCATAACCCTTTCTTTTATTAATTCAAATACAGCAATGTTAAAGTTTGAATGCTAATGCTAACTTACTTAATGCTAGCGATCTAATGCTAGTGCTATTATTCGGTCATTTTCTATACTGTACGTGTCCGCTATGATGGAAATAAGAGATCAGATGGGCATTAAAGCATAACCCTTCATGGGAATATGAGATTAAATGGTATTTAAGATGAACCTTCTTGTATATATGCAAATACAGCAATGTTAAAGTTTGAATGCTAATGCTAACTTGCTTATGCTAGCGATCTAATTCAAGTGCTAATATCTGGTCATTGTCATACTGTATGTGTCCTCTTTGATGGTAATAATTGATCACATGGCATTTAAGCATATCCCTTCATGTGAATATATGTTTAGATGGCATTAAAGCAAAAACCCTTCTTGTTTATGCAAATACAGTAATGTTAAAATTTGAATGCTAATGCTAACTTGCTGAAGCTAGAATATCTAATGTTAGTGCTATATCTGATCATTTTCATACTGTTCGTGACCTATGATGGAAATAAGAGATCAGGATGCCTTTTAAAGAATAACCTTTCATGGGAATATGAGATTAAATGGCATTAATGCTGAACACTTTTGTATATATGCAAATACTGCAATGTTAAAGTTTGAATGCTAATGCTAACTTGCTAATGCTAGCGATCTAATGCTAGTAAATTATCTGGTCATTGTCATATCTCTATGTGTCCTCTATGATGGAAATAAGAGATCAAATGGCATTAAAGCATAACCTTCATGGCAATATGAGATTAAATGGCATTAAAGTTTAACCCTTCTAGTATATATGCAAATACAGCACTGTTAAAGTTTGAATGCTAATGCTAACTTGCTAATGCTAGCGATCTAATGCTAGTGCTATTATCTGGTCATTTTCATACTGTACGTGCCCTCTATGATGGTAATAAGAGATCACATGGCATTAAAGCATAACCCTTCATGGCAATATGAGATAAAATGTCATTAAAGCTTAACACTTCTTGTTTATATACAAATACAGCAATGTTAAAGTTTGCAAGCTAATGCTAACTTGCTGATGCTAGCGATCTAATGCAAGTGCTAATATCTGGTCATTGTCATACTGTATCTGTCCTCTATGATGGAAATAAGAGATCAGATGGCATTAAAGCTTAAACCTTCATGGCAATATGAGATTAAATGTCATTAAAGCGTAACCCTTCTTGTATTAATTCAAATACAGCAATGTTAAAGTTTGAATGCTAATGCTACATTGCTAATGCTAGCGATCTAATGCTTGTGCTAATATCTGGTCATTTTCATACTGTACGTGTCCTCTATGATGGAAATAAGAGATCAGATGGCATTAAAGCATAACCCTTCATGGGAATATGAGATTAAATGGTATTTAAGTTGAACCCTTCTTGTATATATGCAAATACAGCAATGTTAAAGTTTGAATGCTAATGCTAACTTGCTAATGCTAGCGATCAAATGCTAGTGCTAATATCTGGTCATTATCATCCTGTATGTGTCCTTTAGATTGAAATAAGAGATCAGATGGCATGAAAGCATAACCCTTC
>CM056199.1:97393234-97410156 GCA_029692085.1 Gymnothorax javanicus | reverse complement strand
CTGATCCCTTATTTCCATCATAGAGGACACGTACAGTATGAAAATGACCAGATAGTAGCACTAGCATTAGATCGCTAGCATTAGCAAGTTAGCATTAGCATTCAAACTTTAACATTGCTGTATTTGCATATAAACAACAAGGGTTAGCTTGAATGCCATTTAATCTCATATTCCCATGAAGGGTTATGCTTTAATGCCATCTGACCTCTTATTTCCATCATAGAGGACACATACAGTATGACAATGACCAGATATTAGCACTAGCATTAGATCGCTAGCATTAGCAAGTTAGCATTAGCATTCAAACTTTAACATTGCTGTATTTGCATATGAACAAGAAGGGTTAAGCTTTAATGCCATTTAATCTCACATTGCCATGAAGGGTTATGCTATAATGCCATCTGATCTCTTATTTCCATCATAGAGGACACATACAGTATGACAATGACCAGATATTAGCACTACCATTAGATCGCTAGCATTAGCATTCAAACTTTAACATGACTGTATTTGCATATTTACAAGAAGGGTTAAGCTTTAATGCCATCTAATCTCATATTGCCATGAAGGGTTTTCCTTAAATGCCATGTGATCTCCTATTTCCATAATAGAGGACACGTAGAGTATGAAAATGACCAGATATTAGCACTAGCATTAGATCGCTAGCATTAGCAAGTTAGCATTAGCATTCAAACTTTAACATTGCTGTATTTGCATATGTACAAGAAGGGTTAAGCTTTAATGCTATTTAATCTCATATTCCCATGAAGGGTTTTGCTTCAATGCCATCTGATCTTTTATTTCCATCATAGAGGACACGTCCAGTATGAAAATGTCCAGATATTAGCACTAGCATTAGATCGCTATTATTAGCAAGTTAGCATTAGCATTCAAACTTCAACATTGCTGTATTTGCATATATACAAGAAGGGTTAAGCTTTAATGCCATTTAATCTCATATTGCCATGAAGGGTTATGCTTTAATGCCATCTGATCTCTTATTTCCATCATAGAGGACACATACAGTATGACAATGATCAGATATTAGCACTAGCAATAGATCGCTAGCATTAGCATTCAAACTTTAACATGACTGTATTTGCATATTTACAAGAAGGGTTAAGCTTTAATGCCATCTAATCTCATATTGCCATGAAGGGTTTTCCTTAAATGCCATGTGATCTCCTATTTCCATAATAGAGGACACGTAGAGTATGAAAATGACCAGATATTAGCACTAACATTAAATCGCCAGCATTAGCAAGTTAGCATTAGCATTCAAACTTTAACATTGCTGTATTTGCATATGTACAAGAAGGGTTAAGCTTTAATGCCATTTAATCTCACATTGCCATGAAGGGTTATGCTTTAATGCCATCTGATCTCTTATTTCCATCATAGAGGACACATACAGTATGACAATGACCAGATATTAGCACTACCATTAGATCTAGCATTAGCATTAGCATTCAAACTTTAACATGACTGTATTTGCATATTTACAAGAAGGGTTAAGCTTTAATGCCATCTAATTTCATATTCCCATGAAGGGTTATGCTTTAATGCCATGTGATCTCTTATTTCCATTATAGAGGACACGTACAGTATGACAAAATGACCAGATATTAGCACTAGCATTAGATCGCTAGCATTAGCAAGTTAGCATTAGCATTCAAACTTTAACATTGCTGTATTTGCATATATACAAGAAGGGTTAAGCTTTAATGCTATTTAATCTCATATTCCCATGAAGGGTTATGCTTTAATGCCATCTGATCTCTTATTTCCATCATAGAGGACACATACAGTATGAAAATGACCAGATATTAGCACTAGCATTAGATCGCTAGCATTAGCAAGTTAGCATTAGCATTCAAACTTTAACATTGCTGTATTTGCATATATACAAGAAGGGTTAAGCTTTAATGCCATTTAATCTCATATTCCCATGAAGGGTTATGCTTTAATGCCATCTGATCTCTTATTTCCATCATAGAGGACACATACAGTATGACAATGACCAGATATTAGCACTAGCATTAGATCGCTAGCATTAGCAATTAGCATTCAAACTTTAACATGACTGTATTTGCATATTTACAAGAAGGGTTAAGCTTTAATGCCATTTAATCTCATATTCCCATGAAGGGTTATGCTTTAATGCCATGTGATCTCTTATTTCCATCATAGAGGACACGTACAGTATGAAAATGACCAGATATTAGCACTAACATTAGATCGCTAGCATTAGCAAGTTAGCATTAGCATTCAAACTTTAACATTGCTGTATTTGCATATATACAAGAAGGGTTAAGCTTTAATGCCATTTAATCTCATATTCCCATGAAGGGTTATGCTTTAATGCCATCTGATCTCTTATTTCCATCATAGAGGACACATACAGTATGAAAATGACCAGATATTAGCACTAGCATTAGATCGCTAGCATTAGCAAGTTAGCATTAGCATTCAAACTTTAACATTGCTGTATTTGCATATATACAAGAAGGGTTAAGCTTTAATGCCATTTAATCTCATATTCCCATGAAGGGTTATGCTTTTAATGCCATCTGATCTCTTATTTCCATCATAGAGGACACATACAGTATGACAATGACCAGATATTAGCACTAGCATTAGATCGCTAGCATTAGCAAGTTAGCATTAGCATTCAAACTTTAACATGACTGTATTTGCATATTTACAAGAAGGGTTAAGCTTTAATGCCATTTAATCTCATATTCCCATGAAGGGTTATGCTTTAATGCCATCTGATCTCTTATTTCCATCAAAGAGGACACATACAGTATGACAATGACCAGATATTAGCACTACCATTAGATCGCTAGCATTAGCATTCAAACTTTAACATGACTGTATTTGCATATTTACAAGAAGGGTTAAGCTTTAATGCCATCTAATCTCATATTCCCATGAAGGGTTATGCTTTAATGCCATCTGATCTCTTATTTCCATCATAGAGGACACGTACATTATGAAAATGACCAGATATTAGCACTAACATTAAATCGCTAGCATTAGCAAGTTAGCATTAGCATTCAAACTTTAACATTGCTGTATTTGCATATATACAAGAAGGGTTAAGCTTTAATGCCATTTAATCTCATATTCCCATGAAGGGTTATGTTTTAATGCCATCTGATCTCTTATTTCCATCATAGAGGACACATACAGTATGACAATGACCAGATATTAGCACTAGCATTAGATCGCTAGCATTAGCAAGTTAGCATTAGCATTCAAACTTTAACATTGCTGTATTTGCATATATACAAGAAGGGTTAAGCTTTAATGCCATTTAATCTCATATTCCCATGAAGGGTGATGTTTTAATGCCATCTGATCTCTTATTTCCATCATAGAGGACACATACAGTATGAAAATGACCAGATATTAGCACTAGCATTAGATCGCTAGCATTAGCAAGTTAGCATTAGCATTCAAACTTTAACATTGCTGTATTTGCATATGTACAAGAAGGGTTAAGCTTTAATGCCATTTAATCTCACATTGCCATGAAGGGTTATGCTTTAATGCCATCTGATCTTTTATTTCCATCATAGAGGACACATACAGTATGACAATGACCAGATATTAGCACTACCATTAGATCGCATTAGCATTAGCATTCAAACTTTAACATGACTGTATTTGCATATTTACCAGAAGGGTTAAGCTTTAATGCCATTTAATCTCATATTCCCATGAAGGGTGATGCTTTAATGCCATCTGATCTCTTATTTCCATCATAGAGGGACACATACAGTATGAAAATGACCAGATATTAGCACTAGCATTAGATCGCTAGCATTAGCAAGTTAGCATTAGCATTCAAACTTTAACATTACTGTATTTGCATATTTACAAGAAGGGTTAAGCTTCAATGCCATTCTAATCTCATATTCCCATGAAGGGTTATGCTTTAATGCCATCTGATCTCTTATTTCCATCAAAGAGGACACATACAGTATGACAATGACTAGATATTTGCACAAGCATTAGATCGCTAGCATTAGCATTCAAACTTTAACATGACTGTATTTGCATATTTACAAGAAGGGTTAAGCTTTAATGCCATCTAATCTCATATTCCCATGAAGGGTTATGCTTTAATGCCATGTGATCTCTTATTTCCATCATAGAGGACACATACAGTATGAAAATGACCAGATATTAGCACTAACATTAAATCGCCAGCATTAGCAAGTTAGCATTAGCATTCAAACTTTAACATTGCTGTATTTGCATATATACAAGAAGGGTTAAGCTTGAATGCCATTTAATCTCATATTCCCATGAAGGGTTATGCTTTAATGCCATCTGACCTCTTATTTCCATCATAGAGGACACATACAGTATGACAATGACCAGATATTAGCACTAGCATTAGATCGCTAGCATTAGCAAGTTAGCATTAGCATTCAAACTTTAACATTGCTGTATTTGCATATATACTAGAAGGGTTAAGCTTTAATGCCTTTTAATCTCATATTCCCATGAAGGGTGATGTTTTAAAGGCATCTGATCTCTCATTTCCATCATAGAGGACACGTACAGTATGAAAATGACCAGATATTAGCACTAGCATTAGATCGCTAGCATTAGCAAGTTAGCATTAGAATTCAAACTTTAACATTGCTGTATTTGCATATGTACAAGAAGGGTTAAGCTTTAATGCCATTTAATCTCACATTGCCATGAAGGGTTATGCTTTAATGCCATCTGATCTTTTATTTCCATCATAGAGGACACATACAGTATGACAATGACCAGATATTAGCACTACCATTAGATCGCTAGCATTAGCATTCAAACTTTAACATGACTGTATTTGCATATTTACCAGAAGGGTTAAGCTTTAATGCCATTTAATCTCATATTCCCATGAAGGGTGATGCTTTAATGCCATCTGATCTCTTATTTCCATCATAGAGGACACGTACAGTATGAAAATGACCAGATATTAGCAATAGCATTAGATTGCTAGCATTAGCAAGTTAGCATTAGCATTCAAACTTTAACATTACTGTATTTGTATATTTACAAGAAGGGTTAAGCTTCAATGCCATCTAATCTCATATTCCCATGAAGGGTTATGCTTTAATGCGATCTGATCTCTTATTTCCATCAAAGAGGACACATACAGTATGACAATGACTAGATATTTGCACAAGCATTAGATCGCTAGCATTAGCATTCAAACTTTAACATGACTGTATTTGCATATTTACAAGAAGGGTTAAGCTTTAATGCCATCTAATCTCATATTCCCATGAAGGGTTATGCTTTAATGCCATGTGATCTCTTATTTCCATCATAGAGGACACGTACATTATGAAAATGACCAGATATTAGCACTAACATTAAATCGCCAGCATTAGCAAGTTAGCATTAGCATTCAAACTTTAACATTGCTGTATTTGCATATATACAAGAAGGGTTAAGCTTGAATGCCATTTAATCTCATATTCCCATGAAGGGTTATGCTTTAATGCCATCTGACCTCTTATTTCCATCATAGAGGACACATACAGTATGACAATGACCAGATATTAGCACTAGCATTAGATCGCTAGCATTAGCAAGTTAGCATTAGCATTCAAACTTTAACATTGCTGTATTTGCATATATACTAGAAGGGTTAAGCTTTAATGCCTTTTAATCTCATATTCCCATGAAGGGTGATGTTTTAAAGGCATCTGATCTCTCATTTCCATCATAGAGGACACGTACAGTATGAAAATGACCAGATATTAGCACTAGCATTAGATCGCTAGCATTAGCAAGTTAGCATTAGAATTCAAACTTTAACATTGCTGTATTTGCATATGTACAAGAAGGGTTAAGCTTTAATGCCATTTAATCTCATTGCCATGAAGGGTTATGCTTTAATGCCATCTGATCTTTTATTTCCATCATAGAGGACACATACAGTATGACAATGACCAGATATTAGCACTACATTAGATCGCTAGCATTAGCATTCAAACTTTAACATGACTTTATTTGCATATTTACCAGAAGGGTTAAGCTTTAATGCCATTTAATCTCATATTCCCATGAAGGGTGATGCTTTAATGCCATCTGATCTCTTATTTCCATCATAGAGGACACATACAGTATGAAAATGACCAGATATTAGCAATAGCATTAGATTGCTAGCATTAGCAAGTTAGCATTAGCATTCAAACTTTAACATTACTGTATTTGTATATTTACAAGAAGGGTTAAGCTTTAATGCCATTTAATCTCAAATTGCCATGAAGGGTTATGCTTCAATGCCATCTGATCTCTTATTTCCATCATAGAGGACACATACAGTATGACATTGACCAGATATTAGCACTAGCATTAGATCCCTAGCATTAGGATTCAATCTTTAACATGACTGTATTTGCATATTTACAAGAAGGGTTAAGCTTTAATGGCATCTAATTTCATATTCCCATGAAGGGTTATGCTTTTATGCCATGTGATCTCTTATTTCCATCATAGAGGACCCATACAGTATGACAATGACCAGATATTAGCGCTAGCATTAGATCGCTAGCATTAGTAAGTTAGCATTAGCATTCAAACTTTAACATGACTGTATTTGCATATTTACAAGAAGGGTTAAGCTTTAATGCCATCTAATCTCATATTCCCATGAAGGGTTATGCTTTAATGCCATCTGATCTCTTATTTCCATCATAGAGGACACGTACATTATGAAAATGACCAGATATTAGCACTAACATTAAATCGCCAGCATTAGCAAGTTAGCATTAGCATTCAAACTTTAACATTGCTGTATTTGCATATATACAAGAAGGGTTAAGCTTGAATGCCATTTAATCTCATATTCCCATGAAGGGTTATGCTTTAATGCCATCTGATCCCTTATTTCCATCATAGAGGACACGTACAGTATGAAAATGACCAGATAGTAGCACTAGCATTAGATCGCTAGCATTAGCAAGTTAGCATTAGCATTCAAACTTTAACATTGCTGTATTTGCATATAAACAACAAGGGTTAAGCTTGAATGCCATTTAATCTCATATTCCCATGAAGGGTTATGCTTTAATGCCATCTGACCTCTTATTTCCATCATAGAGGACACATACAGTATGACAATGACCAGATATTAGCACTAGCATTAGATCGCTAGCATTAGCAAGTTAGCATTAGCATTCAAACTTTAACATTGCTGTATTTGCATATGAACAAGAAGGGTTAAGCTTTAATGCCATTTAATCTCACATTGCCATGAAGGGTTATGCTTTAATGCCATCTGATCTCTTATTTCCATCATAGAGGACACATACAGTATGACAATGACCAGATATTAGCACTACCATTAGATCGCTAGCATTAGCATTCAAACTTTAACATGACTGTTTTTGCATATTTACAAGAAGGGTTAAGCTTTAATGCCATCTAATCTCATATTGCCATGAAGGGTTTTCCTTAAATGCCATGTGATCTCCTATTTCCATAATAGAGGACACATACAGTATGAAAATGACCAGATATTAGCACTAGCATTAGATCGCTAGCATTAGCAAGTTAGCATTAGCATTCAAACTTTAACATTGCTGTATTTGCATATGTACAAGAAGGGTTAAGCTTTAATGCTATTTAATCTCATATTCCCATGAAGGGTTTTGCTTCAATGCCATCTGATCTTTTATTTCCATCATAGAGGACACGTACAGTATGAAAATGACCAGATATTAGCACTAGCATTAGATCGCTATTATTAGCAAGTTAGCATTAGCATTCAAACTTTAACATTGCTGTATTTGCATATATACAAGAAGGGTTAAGCTTTAATGCCATTTAATCTCATATTGCCATGAAGGGTTATGCTTTAATGGCATCTGATCTCTTATTTCCATCATAGAGGACACATACAGTATGACAATGATCAGATATTAGCACTAGCAATAGATCGCTAGCATTAGCATTCAAACTTTAACATGACTGTATTTGCATATTTACAAGAAGGGTTAAGCTTTAATGCCATCTAATCTCATATTGCCATGAAGGGTTTTCCTTAAATGCCATGTGATCTCTTATTTCCATAATAGAGGACACGTACAGTATGAAAATGACCAGATATTAGCACTAACATTAAATCGCCAGCATTAGCAAGTTAGCATTAGCATTCAAACTTTAACATTGCTGTATTTGCATATGTACAAGAAGGGTTAAGCTTTAATGCCATTTAATCTCACATTGCCATGAAGGGTTATGCTTTAATGCCATCTGATCTCTTATTTCCATCATAGAGGACACATACAGTATGACAATGACCAGATATTAGCACTACCATTAGATCGCTAGCATTAGCAAGTTAGCATTAGCATTCAAACTTTAACATGACTGTTTTTGCATATTTACAAGAAGGGTTAAGCTTTAATGCCATCTAATCTCATATCCCATGAAGGGTTATGCTTTAATGCCATGTGATCTCTTATTTCCATCATAGAGGACACGTACAGTATGAAAATGACCAGATATTAGCACTAGCATTAGATCGCTAGCATTAGCAAGTTAGCATTAGCATTCAAACTTTAACATTGCTGTATTTGCATATATACAAGAAGGGTTAAGCTTTAATGCCATTTAATCTCATATTCCCATGAAGGGTTATGCTTTAATGCCATCTGATCTCTTATTTCCATCATAGAGGACACATACAGTATGAAAATGACCAGATATTAGCACTAGCATTAGATCGCTAGCATTAGCAAGTTAGCATTAGCATTCAAACTTTAACATTGACTGTATTTGCATATTTACAAGAAGGTTTAAGCTTTAATGCCATTTAATCTCATATTCCCATGAAGGGTTATGCTTTAATGCCATCTGATCTCTTATTTCCATCATAGAGGACACATACAGTATGAAAATGACCAGATATTAGCACTAGCATTAGATCGCTAGCATTAGCAAGTTAGCATTAGCATTCAAACTTTAACATTGCTGTATTTGCATATATACAAGAAGGGTTAAGCTTTTAATGCCATTTAATCTCATATTCCCATGAAGGGTTATGCTTTAATGCCATCTGATCTCTTATTTCCATCATAGAGGACACATACAGTATGAAAATGACCAGATATTAGCACTAGCATTAGATCGCTAGCATTAGCATTAGCATTAGCATTCAAACTTTAACATGACTGTATTTGCATATTTACAAGAAGGGTTAAGCTTTAATGCCATTTAATCTCATATTCCCATGAAGGGTTATGCTTTAATGCCATCTGATCTCTTATTTCCATCATAGAGGACACATACAGTATGAAAATGACCAGATATTAGCACTAGCATTAGATCGCTAGCATTAGCAAGTTAGCATTAGCATTCAAACTTTAACATTGCTGTATTTGCATATGTACAAGAAGGGTTAAGCTTTAATGCCATTTAATCTCATATTGCCATGAAGGGTTATGCTTTAATGCCATCTGATCTCTTATTTCCATCATAGAGGACACATACAGTATGACAATGACCAGATATTAGCACTAGCATTAGATCGCTAGCAAGTTAGCATTAGCATTCAAACTTTAACATGACTGTATTTGCATATTTACAAGAAGGGTTAAGCTTTAATGCCATTTAATCTCATATTCCCATGAAGGGTTATGCTTTAATGCCATCTGATCTCTTATTTCCATCATAGAGGACACATACAGTATGACAATGACCAGATATTAGCACTAGCATTAGATCGCTAGCATTAGCAAGTTAGCATTAGCATTCAAACTTTAACATGACTGTATTTGCATATATACAAGAAGGGTTAAGCTTTAATGCCATTTAATCTCATATTCCCATGAAGGGTTATGCTTTAATGCCATCTGATCTCTTATTTCCATCATAGAGGACATGTACAGTATGACAATGACCAGATATTTAGCACTAGCATTAGATCGCTAGCATTAGCAAGTTAGCATTAGCATTCAAACTTTAACATTGCTGTATTTGCATATATACAAGAAGGGTTAAGCTTTAATGCCATCTAATCTCATATTCCCATGAAGGGTTATGCTTTAATGCCATCTGATCTCTTATTTCCATCATAGAGGACACGTACATTATGAAAATGACCAGATATTAGCACTAACATTAAATCGCTAGCATTAGCAAGTTAGCATTAGCATTCAAACTTTAACATTGCTGTATTTTGCATATATACAAGAGGGTTAAGCTTTAATGCCATTTAATCTCATATTCCCATGAAGGGTTATGCTTTAATGCCATCTGATCTCTTATTTCCATCATAGAGGACACATACAGTATGACAATGACCAGATATTAGCACTAGCATTAGATCGCTAGCATTAGCAAGTTAGCATTAGCATTCAAACTTTAACATTGCTGTATTTGCATATATACAAGAAGGGTTAAGCTTTAATGCCATTTAATCTCATATTCCCATGAAGGGTTATGTTTTTAATGCCATCTGATCTCTTATTTCCATCATAGAGGACACATACAGTATGAAAATGACCAGATATTAGCACTAGCATTAGATCGCTAGCATTAGCAAGTTAGCATTAGCATTCAAACTTTAACATTGCTGTATTTGCATATGTACAAGAAGGGTTAAGCTTTAATGCCATTTAATCTCACATTGCCATGAAGGGTTATGCTTTAATGCCATCTGATCTTTATTTCCATCATAGAGGACACATACAGTATGACAATGACCAGATATTAGCACTACCATTAGATCGCAAGTTAGCATTAGCATTCAAACTTTAACATGACTGTATTTGCATATTTACAAGAAGGGTTAAGCTTTAATGCCATTTAATCTCATATTCCCATGAAGGGTTATGCTTTAATGCCATCTGATCTCTTATTTCCATCATAGAGGACACATACAGTATGAAAATGACCAGATATTAGCACTAGCATTAGATCGCTAGCATTAGCAATTCATTAGCATTCAAACTTTAACATGACTGTATTTGCATATTTACAAGAAGGGTTAAGCTTTAATGCCATTTAATCTCATATTCCCATGAAGGGTTATGCTTTAATGCCATCTGATCTCTTATTTCCATCATAGAGGGACACATACAGTATGAAAATGACCAGATATTAGCACTAGCATTAGATCGCTAGCATTAGCAAGTTAGCATTAGCATTCAAACTTTAACATTGCTGTATTTGCATATATACAAGAAGGGTTAAGCTTTAATGCCATTTAATCTCATATTCCCATGAAGGGTTATGCTTTAATGCCATCTGATCTCTTATTTCCATCATAGAGACACATACAGTATGAAAATGACCAGATATTAGCACTAGCATTAGATCGCTAGCATTAGCAAGTTAGCATTAGCATTCAAACTTTAACATTGCTGTATTTGCATATATACAAGAAGGGTTAAGCTTTAATGCCATCTAATCTCATATTCCCATGAAGGGTTATGCTTTAATGCCATCTGATCTCTTATTTCCATCATAGAGGACACGTACAGTATGAAAATGACCAGATATTAGCACTAGCATTAAATCGCTAGCATTAGCAAGTTAGCATTAGCATTCAAACTTTAACATTGCTGTATTTGCATATATACAAGAAGGGTTAAGCTTTAATGCCATTTAATCTCATATTCCCATGAAGGGGGTTATGCTTTAATGCCATCTGACCTCTTATTTCCATCATAGAGGACACATACAGTATGACAATGACCAGATATTAGCACTAGCATTAGATCGCTAGCATTAGCAAGTTAGCATTAGCATTCAAACTTTAACATTGCTGTATTTGCATATATACAAGAAGGGTTAAGCTTTAATGCCTTTTAATCTCATATTCCCATGAAGGGTGATGTTTTAATGCCATCTGATCTCTCATTTCCATCATAGAGGACACGTACAGTATGAAAATGACCAGATATTAGCACTAGCATTAGATCGCTAGCATTAGCAAGTTAGCATTAGCATTCAAACTTTAACATTGCTGTATTTGCATATGTACAAGAAGGGTTAAGCTTTAATGCCATTTAATCTCACATTGCCATGAAGGGTTATGCTTTAATGCCATCTGATCTTTTATTTCCATCATAGAGGACACATACAGTATGACAATGACCAGATATTAGCACTACCATTAGATCGCTAGCATTAGCATTCAAACTTTAACATGACTGTATTTGCATATTTACCAGAAGGGTTAAGCTTTAATGCCATTTAATCTCATATTCCCATGAAGGGTGATGCTTTAATGCCATCTGATCTCTTATTTCCATCATAGAGGACACATACAGTATGAAAATGACCAGATATTAGCACTAGCATTAGATGCTAGCATTAGCAATTTAGCATTAGCATTCAAACTTTAACATGACTGTATTTGCATATTTACAAGAAGGGTTAAGCTTTAATGCCATTTAATCTCATATTCCCATGAAGGGTTATGCTTTAATGCCATCTGATCTCTTATTTCCATCATAGAGGACACATACAGTATGACAATGACCAGATATTAGCACTAGCATTAGATCGCTAGCATTAGCAAGTTAGCATTAGCATTCAAACTTTAACATTGACTGTATTTGCATATTTACAAGAAGGGTTAAGCTTTAATGCCATTTAATCTCATATTCCCATGAAGGGTTATGCTTTAATGCCATCTGATCTCTTATTTCCATCATAGAGGACATACAGTATGAAAATGACCAGATATTAGCACTAGCATTAGATCGCTAGCATTAGCAAGTTAGCATTAGCATTCAAACTTTAACATTGCTGTATTTGCATATATACAAGAAGGGTTAAGCTTTAATGCCATTTAATCTCATATTCCCATGAAGGGTTATGCTTTAATGCCATCTGATCTCTTATTTCCATCATAGAGGACACATACAGTATGACAATGACCAGATATTAGCACTAGCATTAGATCGCTAGCATTAGCAAGTTAGCATTAGCATTCAAACTTTAACATTGCTGTATTTGCATATATACAAGAAGGGTTAAGCTTTAATGCCATTTAATCTCATATTCCCATGAAGGGTTATGCTTTAATGCCATCTGATCTCTTATTTCCATCATAGAGGACACATACAGTATGAAAATGACCAGATATTAGCACTAGCATTAGATCGCTAGCATTAGCAAGTTAGCATTAGCATTCAAACTTTAACATTGCTGTATTTGCATATATACAAGAAGGGTTAAGCTTTAATGCCATTTAATCTCATATTCCCATGAAGGGTTATGCTTTAATGCCATCTGATCTCTTATTTCCATCATAGAGGACACATACAGTATGACAATGACCAGATATTAGCACTAGCATTAGATCGCTAGCATTAGCAAGTTAGCATTAGCATTCAAACTTTAACATTGCTGTATTTGCATATGTACAAGAAGGGTTAAGCTTTAATGCCATTTAATCTCATATTCCCATGAAGGGTTATGTTTTTAATGCCATCTGATCTCTTATTTCCATCATAGAGGACACATACAGTATGAAAATGACCAGATATTAGCACTAGCATTAGATCGCTAGCATTAGCAAGTTAGCATTAGCATTCAAACTTTAACATTGCTGTATTTGCATATTTACAAGAAGGGTTAAGCTTTAATGCCATTTAATCTCATATTCCCATGAAGGGTTATGCTTTAATGCCATCTGATCTCTTATTTCCATCATAGAGGACACATACAGTATGAAATGACCAGATATTAGCACTAGCATTAGATCGCTAGCATTAGCAAGTTAGCATTAGCATTCAAACTTTAACATTGCTGTATTTGCATATTTACAAGAAGGGTTAAGCTTTAATGCCATTTAATCTCATATTCCCATGAAGGGTGATGCTTTAATGCCATCTGATCTTTTATTTCCATCATAGAGGACACATACAGTATGAAAATGACCAGATATTAGCACTAGCATTAGATCGCTAGCATTAGCAAGTTAGCATTAGCATTCAAACTTTAACATTGCTGTATTTGCATATTTACAAGAAGGGTTAAGCTTTAATGCCATTTAATCTCATATTCCCATGAAGGGTTATGCTTTAATGCCATCTGATCTTTTATTTCCATCATAGAGGACACATACAGTATGACAATGACCAGATATTAGCACTAGCATTAGATCGCTAGCATTAGCATTCAAACTTTAACATGACTGTATTTGCATATTTACAAGAAGGGTTAAGCTTTAATGCCATTTAATCTCATATTCCCATGAAGGGTTATGCTTTAATGCCATCTGATCTCTTATTTCCATCATAGAGGACACATACAGTATGAAAATGACCAGATATTAGCACTAGCATTAGATTGCTAGCATTAGCAAGTTAGCATTAGCATTCAAACTTTAACATGACTGTATTTGCATATTTACAAGAAGGGTTAAGCTTTAATGCCATCTAATCTCATATTCCCATGAGGGTTATGCTTTAATGCCATCTGATCTCTTATTTCCATCAAAGAGGACACATACAGTATGACAATGACCAGATATTAGCACAAGCATTAGATCGCTAGCATTAGCATTCAAATTCTTTAACATGACTGTATTTGCATATTTACAAGAAGGGTTAAGCTTTAATGCCATCTAATCTCATATTCCCATGAAGGGTTATGCTTTAATGCCATGTGATCTCTTATTTCCATCATAGAGGACACGTACATTATGAAAATGACCAGATATTAGCACTAACATTAAATCGCCAGCATTAGCAAGTTAGCATTAGCATTCAAACTTTAACATTGCTGTATTTGCATATATACAAGAAGGGTTAAGCTTGAATGCCATTTAATCTCATATTCCCATGAAGGGTTATGCTTTAATGCCATCTGATCCCTTATTTCCATCATAGAGGACACGTACAGTATGAAAATGACCAGATAGTAGCACTAGCATTAGATCGCTAGCATTAGCAAGTTAGCATTAGCATTCAAACTTTAACATTGCTGTATTTGCATATAAACAACAAGGGTTAGCTTGAATGCCATTTAATCTCATATTCCCATGAAGGGTTATGTTTTTAATGCCATCTGACCTCTTATTTCCATCATAGAGGACACATACAGTATGACAATGACCAGATATTAGCACTAGCATTAGATCGCTAGCATTAGCAAGTTAGCATTAGCATTCAAACTTTAACATTGCTGTATTTGCATATGTACAAGAAGGGTTAAGCTTTAATGCCATTTAATCTCACATTGCCATGAAGGGTTATGCTTTAATGCCATCTGATCTTTTATTTCCATCATAGAGGACACATACAGTATGACAATGACCAGATATTAGCACTACCATTAGATCGCTAGCATTAGCATTCAAACTTTAACATGACTGTATTTGCATATTTACAAGAAGGGTTAAGCTTTAATGCCATTTAATCTCATATTCCCATGAAGGGTGATGCTTTAATGCCATCTGATCTCTTATTTCCATCATAGAGGACACGTACAGTATGAAAATGACCAGATATTAGCAATAGCATTAGATTGCTAGCATTAGCAAGTTAGCATTAGCATTCAAACTTTAACATTACTGTATTTGTATATTTACAAGAAGGGTTAAGCTTTAATGCCATTTAATCTCAAATTGCCATGAAGGGTTATGCTTCAATGCCATCTGATCTCTTATTTCCATCATAGAGGACACATACAGTTTGACATTGACCAGATATTAGTACTAGCATTAGATCCCTAGCATTAGCATTCAATCTTTAACATGACTGTATTTGCATATTTACAAGAAGGGTTAAGCTTTAATGGCATCTAATTTCATATTCCCATGAAGGGTTATGCTTTTCTGCCATGTGATCTCTTATTTCCATTATAGAGGACACGTACAGTATGAAAATGACCAGATATTAGGACTAGCATTAGATCGCTAGCATTAGCAAGTTAGCATTAGCATTCAAATTTTACATTTCTGTATTTGCATATATACAAGAAGGGTTAAGCTTTAATGCAATTTAATCTCATATTGCCATGAAGGGTTATGCTTTAATGCCATCTGATCTCTTATTTCCATCATAGAGGACACATACAGTATGACAATGAGCAGATATTAGCACTAGCATTAGATCGCTAGCATTAGCAAGTTAGCATTAGCATTCAAACTTTAACATTGCTGAATTTGTATATTTACAAGAAGGGTTAAGCTTGAATGCCATTTAATCTCATATTGCCATGAAGGTTTATGCTTTAATGCCATCTGATCTCTTATTTACATCAAAGAGGACACATACAGTATGACAATGACCAGATATTAGCACTAGCATTAGATGGCTAGCATTAGCAAGTTAGCAATAGCATTCAAACTTTAACATTGCTGAATTGTATATATACAAGAAGGGTTAGATTTAATGCCATTTAATCTCATATTGCCATGAAGGGTTATGCTTTAATGCCATCTGATCTCTTATTTACATCAAAGAGGACACATACAGTATGACAATGACCGGATATTAGCACTAGCATTAGATGGCTAGCATTAGCAAGTTAGCATTAGCATTCAAATTTTAACATTGCTGAATTTGTATATATACAAGAAGGGTTATGCTTTAATGCCATCTGATCTCTTATTTCCATCATAGATGACACGTACAGTATGAAAATGACCAGATATTAGCACTAGCATTAGATCGCTAGCATTAGCAAGTTAGCATTAGCATTCAATTTAACAGTGCTGTATTTGCATATATACTAGAAGGGTTAAGATTTAATGCCATTTAATCTCATATTGCCATGAAGGGTTATGTTTTAATGCCATCTGATCTCTTATTTCCATCATAGAGGACACATACAGTATGACAATGAGCAGATATTAGCACTAGCATCAGATGGCTAGCATTTGCAAGTTAGCATTAGCATTCAAACTTTAACATTGCTGTATTTGCATATATAATAGA
>CM056199.1:97364112-97393134 GCA_029692085.1 Gymnothorax javanicus | reverse complement strand
TTAAATTTTTTCCATTTTCCCCATAAGGGTTATGCTTTTGCCATCATCTCTTATTTCCATAGAAGACAAGTACGTGTTATGAAAAGCATTGACCCAGATAATAGCACTAGCATTCTGAATAAGCATACGAGCATTAGCAAGGTTGTAGCATTAGAATTCAAACTTTAACATTGCTGTATTTGCATATGTATAAGAGGGATTAACTTTAATGCCATTTAATCTCTTATTCCCATGAAGGGTTGTCTTTAATGTATCTGATCTCTTATTTCCATCATAGAAGACAAGTACCGTATGAAAATGACCAAATATTAGCACTAGTAGATCCCTAGCATTAGCAAATTAGCATTAAACATTCAAACTTTAACATTGCTGCTATTTGAATTTATCGAGAGGTTTTAAAAGCTTTAATGCCATTTTAAACTCATATTGCCATGAAGGGTTATGCTTTAATGCCATCTGATCTCTTATTTCCATCATAAAGGACACATAAAACATGACAATGACCAGATATTAGCAAAAGCATTAGACCACTAGCATTATAAGTTAGAATTAGCATTCAAACTTTAACATTGCTGTATTTGCATATATACTCGAAGGTTAAGCTTTTATGCCATTTAATCTCATATTCCCATGAAGGGTTTATGCTTCAATGTCATCTGATCTCTTATTTCTATCATAGAGGACATGTACAGTATGAAAATGACCAGATATTAGCACTAGCATTAGATCGCTAGCATTAGAAAGTTAGCATTAGCATTCAACCTTTAACATTGCTGTATTTTTGCATATATACCAGAAGGATTAAGCTTTTTTTCATTTAAATGTCATATTCCCATGAAGGGTTATGCTTTAATGCCATCTCATCTCTTATTTCCATCATAGAGCACTACAAATAAAAGTATGAATATGACCAGATATTAACACTAGCATTAGATCGCTAGCATTAACATTCAAACTTTAACATGACTGTATTTTGCATATTTACAAGAAGGGTTAAGCTTTCATGGCATCTAATCTCATATTGCCATGAAGGGTTATGCTTTAATGCCATCCTGATCTCTTATTTCCATCATAGAGGACACGTGCAGTATGAAAATGACCAGACATTAGCACTTGCATTAGATTGCTAGCATTAGCAAAGTTAGCATTAGTATTCAAACTTTAACAGTGCTGTATTTGCATATATAATAGAAGGGTTAAGCACAATGCCATTTAATCTCATATATTCCCATGAAGGGGTTATGCTTTAATGCCATCTGATCTCTTATTTCCATCATAGAAGACAAGTACGTATGAAAATGACAAGATATTAGCACTAGCATTAGATCGCTAGCATTAGTTAGTTAGCATTAGAATTCAAACTTTAACATTTCTGTATTTGTATATATACAAGAAGGGTTAAGCTTTAATGCCATTTAATCTCATATTCCATGAAGGGTTATGCTTTAATGCCATCTGATCTCTTATTTCCATCATAGAGGACAAGTACATATGAAAATGACAAGATATTAGCACTAGCATTAGATACGCTAGCATTAGCAAGTTAGCATTAAATTCGAACTTTAACATTGCTGTATTTGTATATATACAAGAAGGGTTAAGCTTTAATGCCACTTAATCTCATATTCCCATGAAGGGTTATGCTTTAAAGGCATCTGATCTCTTATTTCCATCATAGAGGAGACGAACAGTATGAAAATGACCAGATATTAGCACTAGCATTAGATCGCTAGCATTAGCAAGTTAGCATTAGCATTCAAACTTTAACATTGCTGTATTTGCATATATACTAGAAGGGTTAAGCTTTAATGCCTTTTAATCTCATATTCCCATGAAGGGTGATGTTTTAAAGGCATCTGATCTCTCATTTCCATCATAGAGGACACGTACAGTATGAAAATGACCAGATATTAGCACTACCATTAGATCGCTAGCATTAGCATTCAAACTTTAACATGACTGTATTTGCATATTTACCAGAAGGGTTAAGCTTTAATGCCATTTAATCTCATATTCCCATGAAGGGTGATGCTTTAATGCCATCTGATCTCTTATTTCCATCATAGAGGACACGTACAGTATGAAAATGACCAGATATTAGCAATAGCATTAGATTGCTAGCATTAGCAAGTTAGCATAAGCATTCAAACTTTAACATTACTGTATTTGTATATTTACAAGAAGGGTTAAGCTTTAATGCCATTTAATCTCAAATTGCCATGAAGGGTTATGCTTCAATGCCATCTGATCTCTTATTTCCATCATAGAGGACACATACAGTATGACATTGACCAGATATTAGCACTAGCATTAGATCCCTAGCATTAGGATTCAATCTTTAACATGACTGTATTTGCATATTTACAAGAAGGGTTAAGCTTTAATGGCATCTAATTTCATATTCCCATGAAGGGTTATGCTTTTATGCCATGTGATCTCTTATTTCCATCATAGAGGACCCATACAGTATGACAATGACCAGATATCAGCGCTAGCATTAGATCGCTAGCATTAGTAAGTTAGAATTAGCATTCAAACTTTAACATGGCTGTATTTGCATATTTTCAAGAAGGGTTAAGCTTCAATGCCATCTAATCTCATATTCCCATGAAGGGTTATGCTTTAATGCGATCTGATCTCTTATTTCCATCAAAGAGGACACATACAGTATGACAATGACTAGATATTAGCACAAGCATTAGATCGCTAGCATTAGCATTCAAACTTTAACATGACTGTATTTGCATATTTACAAGAAGGGTTAAGCTTCAATGCCATCTAATCTCATATTCCCATGAAGGGTTATGCTTTAATGCCATGTGATCTCTTATTTCCATCATAGAGGACACGTACATTATGAAAATGACCAGATATTAGCACTAGCATTAGATCGCTAGCATTAGCAAGTTAGCATTAGCATTCAAACTTTAACATTGCTGTATTTGCATATAAACAACAAGGGTTAGCTTGAATGCCATTTAATCTCATATTCCCATGAAGGGTTATGCTTTAATGCCATCTGACCTCTTATTTCCATCATAGAGGACACATACAGTATGACAATGACCAGATATTAGCACTAGCATTAGATCGCTAGCATTAGCAAGTTAGCATTAGCATTCAAACTTTAACATTGCTGTATTTGCATATATACAAGAAGGGTTAAGCTTTAATGCCATTTAATCTCATATTCCCATGAAGGGTTATGTTTTAATGCCATCTGATCTTTTATTTCCATCATAGAGGACACATACAGTATGACAATGACCAGATATTAGCACTAGCATTAGATCGCTAGCATTAGCAAGTTAGCATTAGCATTCAAACTTTAACATTGCTGTATTTGCATATATACTAGAAGGGGTAAGCTTTAATGCCATTTAATCTCATATTCCCATGAAGGGTTATGTTTAATGCCATCTGATCTCTTTATTTCCATCATAGAGGACACATACAGTATGACAATGACCAGATATTAGCACTACCATTAGATCGCTAGCATTAGCATTCAAACTTTAACATGACTGTATTTGCATATTTACAAGAAGGGTTAAGCTTTAATGCCATTTAATCTCATATTCCCATGAAGGGTTATGCTTTTTAATGCCATCTGATCTCTTATTTCCATCATAGAGGACACGTACAGTATGAAAATGACCAGATATTAGCAATAGCATTAGATTGCTAGCATTAGCAAGTTAGCATTAGCATTCAAACTTTTAACATTACTGTATTTGTATATTTACAAGAAGGGTTAAGCTTTAATGCCATTTAATCTCAAATTGCCATGAAGGGTTATGCTTTTCTGCCATCTGATCTCTTATTTCCATCATAGAGGACACATACAGTTTGACATTGACCAGATATTAGTACTAGCATTAGATCCCTAGCATTAGCATTCAATCTTTAACATGACTGTATTTGCATATTTACAAGAAGGGTTAAGCTTTAATGGCATCTAATTTCATATTCCCATGAAGGGTTATGCTTTTCTGCCATGTGATCTCTTATTTCCATTATAGAGGACACGTACAGTATGAAAATGACCAGATATTAGGACTAGCATTAGATCGCTAGCATTAGCAAGTTAGCATTAGCATTCAAATTTTTACATTTCTGAATTTGTATATATACAAGAAGGGTTAAAAATGAACAGATATTAGCTTTAATGCCATTTAATCTCATATTGCCATGAAGGGGTTATGCTTTAATGCCATCTGATCTTTATTTACATCAAAGAGGACACATACAGTATGACAATGACCAGATATTAGCACTAGCATTAGATGGCTAGCATTAGCAAGTTAGCAATAGCATTCAAACTTTAACATTGCTGAATTTGTATATATACAAGAAGGGTTAAGCTTTAATGCCATTTAATCTCATATTGCCATGAAGGGTTATGCTTTAATGCCATCTGATCTCTTATTTACATCAAAGAGGACACATACAGTATGACAATGACCAGATATTAGCACTAGCATTAGATGGCTAGCATTAGCAAGTTAGCATTAGCATTCAAACTTTAACATTGCTGAATTTGTATATATACAAGAAGGGTTATGCTTTAATGCCATCTGATCTCTTATTTCCATCATAGAGGACACGTACAGTATGAAAATGACCAGATATTAGCACTAGCATTAGATCGCTAGCATTAGCAAGTTAGCATTAGCATTCAAATTTAACAGTGCTGTATTTGCATATATACTAGAAGGGTTAAGATTTAATGCCATTTAATCTCATATTGCCATGAAGGGTTATGTTTTAATGCCATCTGATCTCTTATTTCCATCATAGAGGACACATACAGTATGACAATGAGCAGATATTAGCACTAGCATTAGATGGCTAGCATTAGCAAGTTAGCATTAGCATTCAAACTTTAACATTGCTGTATTTGCATATATAATAGAAGGGTTAAGCATTAATGCCATTTAATCTCATATTCCCATGAAGGGTTATGCTTTAAAGGCATCGGATCTCTTATTTCCATTATAGAGGACACGAACAGTATGAAAATGACCAGATATTAGCACTAGCATTAGATCGCTAGCATTAGCAAGTTAGCATTTGCATTCAAACTTTAACATTGCTGTATTTGCATATGTACAATGAAGGGTTAAGCTTTAATGCTATTTAATCTCATATTCCCATGAAGTGTTTTGCTTCAATGCCATCTGATCTTTTATTTCCATCATAGAGGACACGTAACAGTATGAAAATGACCAGATATTAGCACTAGCATTAGATCGCTAGCATTAGCAAGTTAGCATTAGCATTCAAACTTTAACATTGCTGTATTTGCATATTGCCAAGAAGGGTTAAGCTTTAATGCCATTTAATCTCAAATTGCCATGAAGGGCTATGCTTTTAATGCCATCTTCTCTTATTTCCATCATAGAGGACACATACAGTATGACAATGATCAGATATTAGCACTAGCAATAGATCGCTAGCATTAGCATTCAAACTTTAACATGACTGTATTTGCATATTTACAAGAAGGGTTAAGCTTTAATGCCATCTAATCTCATATTGCCATGAAGGGTTTTGCTTAAATGCCATGTGATCTCCTTTTTCCATCATAGAGCACACGTACAGTATGAAAATGACCAGATATTAGCACTAACATTAAATCGCCAGCATTAGCAAGTTAGCATTAGCATTCAAACTTTAACATTGCTGTATTTGCATATATACAAGTAGAGTTTTTTTTTTTTTTTTTTTTTTCATTTCAGCATGATTGCACAGTCGTTCCATGACAATTTCAACACAACATGTATCATGACCGAAAGGGTCGCGGGAGAAGCGAAATCGATTATCAAAGTCCCGCCCCCAACTCCCAGAAAAACAGTTTGATTATGTTTAATATATCATAAAGATTTATGAATCACAACAGAGCTAAGTGTCCATTTACACTACGATTTAAACGTCACAACATAAAATCATAGAGATTTATGAACATCATGAAGAATTTTAATCACAATATAGCTGAGTGTCTATAAACAACCCCTATTGTTTATGCCCGTTATGGTTCCGTTTAAGTTATCCAATGCCATTTTGTTGGATAAGTTTATAGTTATTCAAACATGCACATTTCAAAAAGATACTTAAAGTCCTTCAGATTGTCTGCCATTCTAATATTGTCTTCAAGTATGTTCCATGCACTGACTCCAGCCACAGATAAGGAGTGCTCACTCCGAGTTGATTTGACCCTTCTAGTTTGCAACAACATTCTGCCTCTTAGGTCATGAATACATTCACGCTGGAGAAATAGGCATTATATATTTCTAGGCAATTCTTTGTGGTATCCTAAATATACAATTTGGAAGGAGTTGAATTTTATTATATCCTGCAATTTAAGAAACTTTGCCTTAATAAACAAATCGTTTGTATGAGTTCCATAGGGAACGTTATGAATAATTCTAAGGGCCTTTTTTTGGAGTTTAAACAATGATTCTATTGTATTATTATAAGTTTGTCCCCATACTTCAGCGCAGTAGTGTAAGTGGGGTGCTATGAGTGCTGAATAGATTATTTTAAGAGACTTGTGTTTTAATAATTTCTGCATTTTCCAAAGAATAGACACACTTTTTAGCTAACTTTCTTTTTGAACCAAGTTTACATGTGGTTTCCAGCTTAAGAGATTATCTAACCTAACTCCCATGACTTTATATTCGTTTACCCTTTCAATGCTGGTACCAATTACCTTTTAAGTCTATGTCGTCCTTTTAGGCCTTTTTTTCCCAAATATCATAAATTTGGTCTTTGTAAGATTTAATGATAATTTGTTTACATTAAACCACATGTGAAGTTTAGACATTTCTTTATTAACCAATTTTGTCAATTGCTTGAGATCGACACCTGAGCAAAAAAATAGTTGTGTCGCTCTGCGAATAAAATTAGTTTTAGGATATCGGACACCTTAACAATGTCATTTATGTAAATTATGAACAACTTGGGACCTAGGACCGAGCCCTGAGGAATTCCACAGGTAATGTCCAAGCAATTAGATTTGCTATTGCCCATCTGCACAAATTGCGTCCTACTTGTTAAGTAATTTTTGATCCATTTTAATGCGGTCCTCTTAATCCATATTTGTAAAGTTTTTCAATCAATATATCGTGATTTATAGTGTCGAATGCTTTCTTCAGATCAATAAATATGCCTATAGAATATAACTTTGAATCTAGTGAATCTTTAATCATTTCAATAAATTCTGTTAGGGCTAGTGCTGTCGAATGCTTTTTCCTGAACCCATACTGACTGTCACACAGTAGTTTGTGTTTATCAATGTACTTGTCCAATCTGTCATTGAAGAGCTTTTCTAGGACCTTCGAGCATTGAGGTAAAATCGAAACAGGACGATAGTTTGAGAAATCATATTTATCCCCACTTTTTGTGGAGAGGGATAACTTTCGCTATCTTCATTTTATCTGGAAACACTCCGTGGGGAGAAGGATAGATTGCATATATGCGTAAGTGGAGTTACAATTGCGTTAGTTAGTGTTTTCAGTAATTTCATATCTAATTGGTTTACATCAACAGATGTCTTAGCTGTACAATTTTTCAGAATTGATCTGATTTCAGATTCGGTAACAGGAGTTAGTGTCATTATGTCTTGGATTTCCTCATCCTTGTCAAGGTAGTCCCATCTTAGGTGTGAGGATTTAATACCCTTTTGCTAGTTCTGGCCCAACATTCACAAAATAACTGTTAAAATTCTCCACGACCAATTCCATGTTCTCTACCTTTTTGCCATTTATATTAAAGAATGCAGGGTACTCCCTCCTCGGTGTCCTCCCAGAGACGTTCTTGATTATATTCCAGAGATTTCTGGTATAATGTTTATGTTCTAATAAAAGCTTTTCATAATACTCTTTTTTATGTTTTCCTTAGTAAATGTGTCATTTTGTTTCTGTAATTTTTGTACCTAATTTCTGCTTTCTCAGTTCTTTCTCTCAGAAACTGCTTATACAGTATATTTTTTTGTTACAAGCATTTGCCAGTGCTTTCGAAACCCAAGGTCTTCTCTTTTTGTTTTGCTTCAATTTGTTCGTTGTTTTGGCTAGACAGTGTTGATCATACAGGGAGTTTACTGTCCATAGAAAAGCCTCATAGGCTTTATTTGGATCTTGTTCCGCTAAGACATTATCCCAAGTTTGGTTCAACATATCTAATTCTAGTTTCTTTAGCCTTTTGTCGCTTTTAATTCTGATTTCTGGTCCCTTATATCTAAATTGCAGTTACAAATAGCAAAAACTGGTAGATGATCAGTAATGTCATTTATCATGATGCCACTTAATATTTCAGAATCTAATACATTAGTATACACATTATCTATCAAGGTGGCACTGTGCCTAGTAATCCTGCTTGGTTTTGTAATTAATGGTTGCATACCCATGGCATACATGGTGTTAATATAATCTTCTACTATAGAGCTATTATTTGGATTTATAAAGTCAATATTAAAGTCCCCACATATGAAAACATTTTTTCTGGTTCATATTGGCGAGTAATTCACCCATACATTTACTAAAAACATCAATTTGCCAATCCGTGCTCTGTACACACAACAAATAACCGTGTTTTCACCTTTCAACCTAGGAATCTCAATTGTAAGGCATTCCATTACATTTTCCACAACACTTGATTTGCATTCTAGTACCTGGAAGTTTATGGCCTCATCAATAAATAGTCCAACACCCCCACCAGCTTTATTCAGTCTGCTCTTACACACGAAGTTGTAACCCTCCATGTAGAAGTCCTTGTCCTTTTCTTCTTTAATCCAATTTTCTGATAGTGCGATGATGTTGAACGGATTAGCAAATGACAAAAGGTATTCCTTTATTTGGTCAAAGTTTGCATATAGACTCCTACTATTAAAGTGAATAATGGACAAACTCCCTTCCATTTTAATGCTCTTGTTAAATTTGTCTACAGTAAAGTATCCGCATGCGTTTGTTTCGTTGTAGAAAAATGGTTATCCGGATCAATTTCTTCATTAGGGTCTATTCCTGAATGATGGTGACTTGTTGTTAAAAAGCCAGTTTCCTGATCTACAGTTTGGTTCATCAAATAACTGCTCATAGAGATTTGTCAAGGATTTTAACCTGCCTCAGCGGTCAAAACTCTCCAGATCCCGCATCATCTTGATCAGCACCGGTCTGGTAGTTTCGGTGAAGACCCATTTGGTTTGATGAAAATTCTGCAGTTAGCCGACCAAGTGCTTTGTATCTTACCCGCTTTTTTGTTGACGAGCTTTCCATGCGATGGTTGCATTGTGCTTGGTGAGGTTTTCATTTATGAAGACATTGGATCCTTTGAGATTTTTCCCTTGCTTCAACAGAGAGATTTTGTGCTTGTTGCTTGTAAGTCGTATCAGCACGGCCCGTGCTGTACTCCGGTCTCCTCTTCCACTCCTTTTCGGTAGCAGATAACATGAATCCACATTGCCGGGTCCAGAGAAATATTTTTTTGGACTGAAGGAATTCCATCACCTGTATTTCCACAGATTTATTGTCCTCCTCGCCTCCATCATCGTCAGGCGCTGCTGCCCTGGCATAACTCCTGGGTTTGATTTTTGAGCCCTGTCAGGATTACATCATTACCTTTCTCTTGTTGCTCCAGCTCCTCCAGTTTGTTTGATAAAGATTTAATCTGAGTGTCTTTCTTGGCAATCTCTTTTCTGAGATCACAGTTCTCCTTCAAAAGCTGGTCCAACTGCTCCTTCATACCTTACCTCCACTCCCTCATTTCATTTCTCATTTCTCCGAGGGTCTCCATAATTGATGCAAGATTCGGCGGGCTTGGTTTGTCGGTTCTTCCCGGTTGACCCATTTTCTCAGTTCAGAAAAAAGGTCTCTATTACAAAGTTTGTGAGAAAGTTTATCACTCGACTTTTCTCCAGACTCTGTTGTTTTCCTGTATTGCCTGTATTGCATGCAGTCGCTGTTCGGAGTTGTTGCTCCTTCAGTGACCATGAGCTACTGAGGGGTAAGCTTTAATGCCATTTAATCTCATATTCCCATGAAGGGTTATGCTTTAATGCCATCTGATCTCTTATTTCCATCATAGAGGACACGTACAGTATGAAAATGACCAGATATTAGCACAAGCATTGGATCGCTAGCATTAGCAAGTTAGCATTAGAATTCAAACTTTAACATTGCTGTATTTGCATATGTACAAGAAGGGTTAAGCTTTAATGCCATTTAATCTCACATTGCCATGAAGGGTTATGCTTTAATGCCATCTGATCTCTTATTTCCATCATAGAGGACACATACAGCATGACAATGTCCAGATATTAGCACTACCATTAGATCGCTAGCATTAGCATTCAAACTTTAACATGACTGTATTTGCATATTTACAAGAAGGGTTAGCTTTAATGGCATCTAATCTCATATTCCCATGAAGAGTTATGCTTTAAAGGCATCTCATCTCTTATTTCCATCATAGAGGAGATGAACAGTATGAAAATGACCAGATATTAGCACTAGCATTAGATCGCTAGCATTAGCAAGTTAGCATTAGCATTAAAACTTTAACATTGCTGTATTTGAATTTCTAAAAGAAGGGTTAAGCTTTAATGGCATTTAATCTCATATTCCCATGAAGGGTTATGCTTTAATGCCATCTGATCTCTTATTTCCAACCTAGAGGACACGTACAGTATGAAAATGACCAGATATTAGCACTAGCATTAGATTTCTAGCATTAGCAAGTTAGCATTAGCATTCAAACTTTAACAGTGCTGTTTTGCATATATAATAGAAGGGTTAAGCTTTAATGGCATTTAATCTCATATTCCCATGAAGGGTTATGCTTTAATTCCATCTGATCTCTTATTTCCACCATAGAGGACAAGTGCAGTATGAAAATGACCAAATATTTGCACTAGCATTAGATCGCTAGCATTAGCAAGTTAAGCATTAGCATTTAAACTTTAAAATTGCTGTATTTGCATATTTACAAGAAGGGTTAAGCTTTCATTGCATTTAATCTCATATTCCTATGAAGGATATGCTTTAATGCCATCTGATCTCTTATTTCCATCATAGAGGAGACATACAGTATGAAAATGACCAGATATTAGCACTAGCATTAAATCGCTAGCATAAGCAAGTTAGCATTAGCATTCAAACTTTAACATTGCTGAATTTGCATATATACAAGAAGGGTTAAGCTTGAATGCCATTTAATCTCATATTCCCATGAAGGGTTATGCTTTAATGCCATCTGATCTCTTATTTCCATCATAGAGGACACATACAGTATGAAAATGACCAGATATTAGCACTAGCATTAGATCGCTAGCATTAGCAAGATAGCATTAGCATTCAAACTTTAACATTGCTGTTTTTGCATATATACAAGAAGGGTTAGCTTGATTGCCATTTAATCTCATATTCCCATGAAGGGATATGCTTTAATGCCATCTGATCTCTTATGTCCATCATAGAGGACACGTACAGTATGAAAATGACCAGATATTAGCACTAGCATTAGATCGCTAGCATTAGCATTTAGCAAACATTTAAAATTTAACATTGTTGTATTTGAATATTTAAAAGAAGGGTTAAGCTTTAATGCCATTTAATCTCATTTTCCAATGAAGGGTTATGCTTTAAAAGCCATCTGATCTCTTATTTCCATTATAGAGGACACGTACAGTATGAAAATGACCAGATATTAGCACTAGCATTAGATCGCTATCATTAGCAAGTTAGCATTAGCATTCAAACTTTAACATTGCTTGTATTTGAATTTTTACAAAGAGGATTAAGCTTTAATGCTATTTAATCTCATATTCCCATGAAGGGTTTTGCTTTAATGCCATCAGATCTTTTATTTCCATCATAAAGGACACATACCAGTATGAAAATGTCCAGATATTAGCACAAGCATTAGATCGCTAGCATTAGCATTCAAACTTTAACATGACTGTATTTGAATATTTACTAGAAGGGTTAAGCTTTAATGCCATCTAATCTCATATTCCCATGAAGGGTTATGCTTTAATGCGATCTGATCTCTTATTTTCATCAAGGAGGACACATACAGTATGACAATGACTAGATATTAGCAGTAGCATTAGATCGCTTTAGCATTAGCATTCAAAACTTTAACATGACTGTATTTGCATATTTACAAGAAGGGTTAAGCTTTAATGCCATCTAATCTCATATTCCCATGAAGGGTTATGCTTTAATGCCATGTGATCTCTTATTTCCATCATAGAGGACACGTACAGTATGAAAATGACCAGATATTAGCACTAACATTAAATCGCTAGCATTAGCAAGTTAGCATTAGCATTCAAACTTTAACATTGCTGAATTTGCATATATACAAGAAGGGTTAAGCTTGAATGCCATTTAATCTCATATTCCCATGAAGGGTTATGCTTTAATGCCATCTGATCTCTTATTTCCATCATAGAGGACACATACAGTATGAAAATGACCAGATATTAGCACTAGCATTAGATCACTAGCATTAGCAAGTTATCATTTGCATTCAAACTTTAACATTGCTGTATTTGCATATATAATAGAAGGGTTAAGCATTAATGCCATTTAATCTCATATTCCCATGAAGGGTTATGCTTTAAATGCATCTGATCTCTTATTTCCATTTTAGAGGACACGAACAGTCTGAAAATGACCAGATATTAGCACTAGCATCAGATCGCTAGCATTAGGAAGTTAGCATTAGCATTCAAACTTTAAGATGGCTGTATTTGCATTTGTACAAGAAGGGTTAAGCTTTAAATGCTATTTAATCTCATATTCCCATGAAGGGTTTTGCTTCAATGCCATCTGATCTTTTATTTCCATCATAGAGGACATGTACAGTATGAAAATGTCCAGATATTAGCACTAGCATTAGATCGGTAGCATTAGCAAGTTAGCATTAGCATTCAAACTTTAACATTGCTGTATTTGCATTACATACTAGAAGGGTTAAGATTTAATGCCATTTAATCTCATATTCCCATGAAGGGTTATGCATTAATGCCATCTGATCTCTTATTTCCATCATAGAGGACACATACAGTATGAGAATGACTAGATATTAGCACTAGCATTAGATCGCTAGCATTAGCATTAAAAACTTTAACATGACTGTATTTGCATATTTACAAGAAGGGTTAAGCTTTAATGCCATCTAATCTCATATTCCCATGAAGGGTTATGCTTTAATGCCATGTGATCTCTTATTTCCATCATAGAGGACACGTACAGTATGAAAATGACCAGATATTAGCATTAGCATTAGATCGCTAGCATTAGCAAGATAGCATTAGCATTCAAATTTTAACATTTCTGTTTTTGCATATATACAAGAAGGGTTAGCTTTCATGCCATTTAATCTCATATTCCCATGAAGGGTTATGCTTTAATGCCATCTGATCTCTTATTTCCATCATAGAGGACACATACAGTATGAAAATGACCAGATATTAGCACTAGCATTAGATCACTAGCATTAGCAAGTTATCATTAGCATTCAAACTTTAACATTGCTGTATTTGCATATATAAAGAAGGGTTAAGCATTAATGCCATTTAATCTCATATTCCCATGAAGGGTTATGCTTTAAATGCATCTGATCTCTTATTTCCATCATAGAGGACACGAACAGTATGAAAAATGACCAGATATTAGCACTAGCATCAGATCGCTAGCATTAGCAAGTTAGCATTAGCATTCAAACTTTAACATGGCTGTATTTGCATATTTTAAACAAGAAGGTTTTGCTTAATGCCATCTGATTTTTATGCATATTTAATCTCATATTCCCATGAAGGGTTCAAACTTTAACAGTGCTTTAATTGCCATACTAGAAGGGTTAAGATTTAATGGCTTTATTTTTTCATCAAGGGTTATGCTTTAATGCCATCTGACTCTTATTCCCATCACAAAGGATACAGTATGAGAATGACCAGATATTAGCACTAGATCAGCATTAGCATTCAAACTTTAGCATTATTTGCATATTTACAAGAAGGCTTAAGCTTTAATCCAATTTAATCTCATATTCCCATGAAGGGTTATGGTTTAATGCCATCTGATCTCTTAACTTTGAAAATGACCAGATATTAGCAATAGCATTAGATTGCTAGCATTAGCAAGTAAGCATTATTTTTTAACAAGTAGGATTAAGCTTTAATGCCATTTAATCTCAAATTGCCATGAAGGGTTATGCTTTAATGCCATCTGATCTCTTATTTCCATCATAGAGGACACATACAGTGTGAAAATGACCAGATATTAGCACTAGCATTAGATCGCTAGCATTAGCATTCAAACTTTAACATGACTGTATTTGCATATTTACAAGAAGGGTTAAGCTTTAATGCCATTTAATTTCATATTCCCATGAAGGGTTATGCTTTAATGCCATCTGACCTCTTATTTCCATCATAGAGGACACGTACAGTATGAAAATGACCAGATATTAGCACAAGCATTATATCGCTAGCATTAGCAAGTTAGCATTAGCATTCAAACTTTAACATGACTGTATTTGCATATTTACAAGAAGGGTGAAGCTTCAATTCCATCTAATCTCATATTCCCATGAAGGGTTATGCTTTAATGCGATCTGATCTCTTATTTTCAGAAAGGAGGACACATACAGTATGACAATGATTAGATATTAGCAGTAGCATTAGATCGCTAGCATTTGCATTCAAACTTTACCATGACTGTATTTGCATATTCACAAGAAGGGTTAAGCTTTAATGCCATCTAATCTCACATTCCCGTGAAGGGTTATGCTTTAATGCCATGTGATCCCTTATTTCCATCATGGAGGACACGTACAGTATGAAAATGACCAGATATTAGCACTAACATTAAATCGCTAGCATTAGCAAGTTAGCATTAGCATTCAAACTTTAACATTGCTGAATTTGCATATATACAAGAAGGGTTAAGCTTTTAATGCCATTTAATCTCATATTCCCATGAAGGGTTATCCTTAAATGCCATCTAATCTCTTATTTCCATCATAGAGGACACGTACAGTATGAAAATGACCAGATATTAGTCACTAGCATTAGATCGCTAGCATTAGCAAGATAGCATTAGCATTCAAACTTTAACATTGCTGTTTTTGCATATATACAAGAAGGGTTAGTTTGAATGCCATTTAATCTCATATTCCCATGAAGGGTTATGCTTTAATGCCATCTGATCTCTTATTTCCATCATAGAGGACACGTACAGTATGAAAATGACCAGATATTAGCACTACCATTAGATCACTAGCATTAGCAAGTTAGAATTAGCATTCAAACTTTAACATTGTTGTATTTGAATTTTTAAAAGAAGGATTAAGCATTAATGCCATTTAATCTCATATTCCCATGAAGGGTTATGCTTTAAATGCATCTGATCTCTTATTTCCATTTTAGAGGACACGAACAGTATGAAAATGACCAGATATTAGCACTAGCATCAGATCGCTAGCATTAGGAAGTTAGCATTAGCATTCAAACTTTAACATTGCTGTATTTGCATATGTACAAGAAGGGTTAAGCTTTAATGCTATTTAATCTCATATTCCCATGAAGTGTTTTGCTTCAATGTCATCTGATCTTTTATTTCCATCATAGAGGACACGTCCAGTATGAAAATGTCCAGATATTAGCACTAGCATTAGATCGCTAGCATTAGCAAGTTAGCATTAGCATTCAAACTTTAACAGTGCTTTATTTGCTTACATACTAGAAGGGTTAAGATTTAATGCCATTTAATCTCATATTCCCATGGAGGGTTATGCTTTAATGCCATCTGATCTCTTATTTCCATCATAGAGGACACGTACAGTATGAAAATGACCAGATATTAGCACTAGCATTAGATCGCTAGCATTAGCAATTTAGCATTAGCATTTAAACTTTAACATTGCTGTATTTGAATTTATAAAAGAAGGGTTAAGCTTTAATGCCATTTAATCTCATTTTCCCATGAAGGGTTATGCTTTAATGCCATCTGATCTCTTATTTCCATCATAGAGGACACGTACAGTATGAAAATGACCAGATATTAGCACTAGCAATAGATCGCTAGCATTAGCAAGTTAGAATTAGCATTCAAACTTTAACATTGTTGTATTTGAATTTTTAAAAGAAGGATTAAGCTTTAATGCCATTTAATCTCATATTCCCATGAAGGGTTATGCTTTAATGCCATCTGATCTCTTATTTCCATCATAAAGGACACACACAGTATGAGAATGACCAGATATTAGCACAACATTAGATCGCTAGCATTAGCATTCAAACTTTAACATGACTGTATTTGCATATTTACAAGAAGGCTTAAGCTTTAATGCAATTTAATCTCATATTCCCATGAAGGGTTATGGTTTAATGCCATCTGATCTCTTATTTCCATCATAGAGGACACGTACAGTATGAAAATGACCAGATATTAGCAATAGCATTAGATTGCTAGCATTAGCAAGTAAGCATTAGCATTTCAAACTTAAAATTACAGTATTTGCATTTTTACAAGAAGGCTTAAGCTTTAATGCAATTTAATCTCATATTCCCATGAAGGGTTATGCTTTAATGCCATCTGATCTCTTATTTCCATCATAGAGGACACATACAGTGTGAAAATGACCAGATATTAGCACTAACATTAGATCGCTAGCATTAGCATTCAATCTATAACATCACTGTATTTGCATATTTACAAGAACGGTTAAGCTTTAATGGCATCTAATTTCATATTCCCATGAGGGGTTATGCTTTAATGCTATGTGATATCATATTTCCATTATAGAGGACACGTACAGTATGAAAATGACCAGATATTAGCAATAGCATTAGATCGCTAACATTAGCAAGTTAGCATTAGCATTCAAATTTAACATTGCTGTATTTGCATATATACAAGAAGGGCTAAGCTTAAATGCCATTTAATTTCATATTCCCATGAATGGTTATGCTTTAATGCCATCTGACCTCTTATTTCCATCATATAGGACAGAAACAGTATGACAATGACCAGATATTAGCACTAGCAGTAGATCGCTAGCATTAGCAAGTTAGCATTAGCATTCAAACTTTAACATTGCTGTATTTGCATATATACAAGAAGGGTTAAGCTTTAATGCCATTTAATCTCATATTCCCATGAAGGGTTATGCTTTAATGCCATCTGATCTCTTATTTCCATCATAGAGGACACGTACAGTATGAAAATGACCAGATATTAGCACTAGCATTAGATCGGTAGCATTAGCAAGTAAGCATTAGCATTCAAACTTTAACATGACTGTATTTCCATATTTACAAGAAGGGTTTGCTTCAATGCCATCTAATCTCATATTCCCATGAAGGGTTATGCTTTAATGCCATCTGATCTCTTATTTCCATCAAGGAGGACACATACAGTATGAGAATGACTAGATATTAGCACTAGCATTAGATCGCTAGCATTAGCATTCAAACTTTAACATGACTGTATTTGCATATTTACAAGAAGGGTTAAGCTTTAATGTCATCTAATCTCACATTCCCATGAAGGGTTATGCTTTAATGCCATGTGATCTCTTATTTCCATCATAGAGGACACGTACATTCTGAAAATGACCAGATATTAGCACTAACATTAAATCGCTAGCATTAGCAAGTTAGCATTAGCATTCAAACTTTAACATTGCTGAATTTACAAATATACAAGAAGGGTTAAGCTTGAATGCCATTTAATCTCATATTCCCATGAAGGGTTATGCTTTAATGCCATCTGATCTCTTATTTCCATCATAGAGGACACGTACAGTATGAAAATGACCAGATATTAGCACTAGCATTAGATCGCTAGCATTAGCAAAATAGCATTAGCATTCAAACTTTAACATTGCTGTTTTTGCATATATACAAGAAGGGTTAGCTTGAATGCCATTTAATCTCATATTCCCATGAAGGGTTATGCTTTAATGCCATCTGATCTCTTATTTCCATCATAGAGGACACGTACAGTATGAAAATGACCAGATATTAGCACTAGCATTAGATCACTAGCATTAGCAAGTTATCATTAGCATTCAAACTTTAACATTGCTGTATTTGCATATATAATAGAAGGGTTAAGCATTAATGCCATTTAATCTCATATTCCCATGAAGGGTTATGCTTTAAATGCATCTGATCTCTTATTTCCATTTTAGAGGACACGGACAGTATGAAAATGACCAGATATTAGCACTAGCATTAGATCGCTAGCATTAGCAAGTTAGCATTAGCATTCAAACTTTAACATGGCTGTATTTGCATATGTACAAGAAGGGTTAAGCTTTAATGCTATTTAATCTCATATTCCCATGAAGTGTTATGCTTTAATGCCATCTGATCTCTTATTTCCATCATAGAGGACACGTACAGTATGAAAATGTCCAGATATTAGCACTAGCATTAGATCGCTAGCATTAGCAAGTTAGCATTAGCATTCAAACTTTAACAGTGCTTTATTTGCATATATACTAGAAGGGTTAAGATTTAATGCCATTTAATCTCATATTCCCATGGAGGGTTATGCTTTAATGCCATCTGATCTCTAATTTCCATCATAAAGGACACATACAGCATGAAAATGACCAGATATTAGCACTAGCATTAGATCGCTAGCATTAGCAATTTAGCATTAGCATTTAAACTTTAACATTGCTGTATTTGAATTTATAAAAGAAGGGTTAAGCTTTAATGCCATTTAATCTCATTTTCCCATGAAGGGTTATGCTTTAATGCCATCTGATCTCTTATTTCCATCATAGAGGACACGTACAGTATGAAAATGACCAGATATTAGCACTAGCAATAGATCGTTAGCATTAGCAAGTTAGAATTAGCATTCAAACTTTAACATTGTTGTATTTGAATTTTTAAAAGAAGGATTAAGCTTTAATGCCATTTAATCTCATATTCCCATGAAGGGTTATGCTTTAATGCCATCTGATCTCTTATTTCCATCATAAAGGACACATACAGTATGAGAATGACCAGATATTAGCACAACATTAGATCGCTAGCATTAGCATTCAAACTTTAACATGACTGTATTTGCATATTAACAAGAAGGCTTAAGCTTTAATGCAATTTAATCTCATATTCCCATGAAGGGTTATGGTTTAATGCCATCTGATCTCTTATTTCCATCATAGAGGACACGTACAGTATGAAAATGACCAGATATTAGCAATAGCATTAGATTGCTAGCATTAGCAAGTAAGCATTAGCAATTCAAACTTTAACATTACTGTATTTGTATTTTTACAAGTAGGATTAAGCTTTAATGCCATTTAATCTCATATTCCCATGAAGGGTTATGCTTTAATGCCATCTGATCGCTTATTTCCATCATTGAGGACACATACTGTGTGAAAATGACCAGATATTAGCACTAACATTAGATCGCTAGCATTAGCATTCAATCTTTAACATGACTGTTTTGGAAATTTACAAGAAGGGTTAAGCTGTAATGCCATCTAATCTCACATTCCCATGAAGTGTTATGCTTTAATGGCATGTGATCTCTTATTTCCATCATAGAGGACACGTACATTCTGAAAATGACCAGATATTAGCACTAACATTAAATCGCTAGCATTAGCAAGTTAGCATTAGCATTCAAACTTTAACATTGCTGAATTTGCATATATACAAGAAGGGTTAAGCTTGAATGCCATTTAATCTCATATTCCCATGAAGGGTTATGCTTAAATGCCATCTGATCTCTTATTTCCATCATAGAGGACACGTACAGTATGAAAATGACCAGATATTAGCACTAGCATTAGATCGCTAGCATTAGCAAGATAGCATTAGCATTCAAACTTTAACATTGCTGTTTTTGCATATATACAAGAAGGGTTAGCTTGAATGCCATTTAATCTCATATTCCCATGAAGGGTTATGCTTTAATGCCATCTGATCTCTTATTTCCATCATAGAGGACACGTACAGTATGAAAATGACCAGATATTAGCACTAGCATTAGATCACTAGCATTAGCAAGTTATCATTAGCATTCAAACTTTAACATTGCTGTATTTGCATATATAATAGAAGGGTTAAGAATTAATGCCATTTAATCTCATATTCCCATGAAGGGTTATGCTTTAAATGCATCTGATCTCTAATTTCCATTTTAGAGGACACGGACAGTATGAAAATGACCAGATATTAGCACTAGCATCAGATCGCTAGCATTAGCAAGTTAGCATTAGCATTCAAACTTTAACATTGCTGTATTTGCATATGTACAAGAAGGGTTAAGCTTTACTGCTATTTAATCTCATATTCCCATGAAGTGTTTTGCTTCAATGGCATCTGATCTTTTATTTCCATCATAGAGGACACGTCCAGTATGAAAATGTCCAGATATTAGCACTAGCATTAGATCGCTAGCATTAGCAAGTTAGCATTAGCATTCAAACTTTAACAGTGCTTTTTTTTGCTTACATACTAGAAGGGTTAAGATTTAATGCCATTTAATCTCATATTCCCATGAAGGGTTATGCTTTAATGCCATCTGATCTCTTATTTCTATCATAGAGGACACATACAGTATGAAAATGACCAGATATTAGCACTAGCATTAGATCGCTAGCATTAGCAATTTAGCATTAGCATTTAAACTTTAACATTGCTGTATTTGAATTTATAAAAGAAGGGTTAAGCTTTAATGCCATTTAATCTCATTTTTCCCATGAAGGGTTATGCTTTAATGCCATCTGATCTCTTATTTCCATCATAGAGGACACGTACAGTATGAAAATGACCAGATATTAGCACTAGCAATAGATCGCTAGCATTAGCAAGTTAGAATTAGCATTCAAACTTTAACATTGTTGTATTTGAATTTTTAAAAGAAGGATTAAGCTTTAATGCCATTTAATCTCATATTCCCATCAAGGGTTATGCTTTAATGCCATCTGATCTCTTATTTCCATCATAAAGGACACATACAGTATGAGAATTACCAGATATTAGCACAACATTAGATCGCTAGCATTAGCATTCAAACTTTAACATGACTGTATTTGCATATTTACAAGAAGGCTTAAGCTTTAATGCAATTTAATCTCATATTCCCATGAAGGGTTATGGTTTAATGCCATCTGATCTCTTATTTCCATCATTGAGGACACGTACAGTATGAAAATGACTAGATATTAGCAATAGCATTAGATTGCTAGCATTAGCAAGTAAGCATTAGCAATTCAAAATTTAACATTACTGTATTTGTATTTTTACAAGTAGGATGAAGCTTTAATGCCATTTAATCTCAAATTGCCATGAAGGGTTATGCTTTCATGCCATCTGATCTCTTATTTCCATCATAGAGGACACATACAGTGTGAAAATGACCAGATATTAGCACTAGTATTAGATCGCTAGCATTAGCATTCAAACTTTAACATGACTGTATTTGCATATTTACAAGAAGGGTTAAGCTTTAATGGCATCTAATTTCATATTCCCATGAAGGTTTATGCTTAAATGCTATGTGATATCTTATTTCCATTATAGAGGACACGTACATTATGAAAATGACCAGATATTAGCACTAGCATTAGATCGCTAGCATTAGCAAGTTAGCATTAGCATTCAAATTTAACATTGCTGTATTTGCATATATACAAGAAGGGTTAAGCTTTAATGCCATTTAATTTCATATTCCCATGACGGGTTATGCTTTAATGCCATCTGACCTCTTAGTTCCATCATAGAGTACAGATACAGTTTGACAATGACCAGATATTAGCACTAGCATTAGATCGCTAGCATTACCAAGTTAGCATTAGCATTCAAATTTTAACATTGCTGTATTTGCATATCTACAAGAAGGGTTAGCTTGCATGCCATTTAATCTCATATTCCCATGAAGGGTTATGCTTTAATGCGATCTGACCTCTTATTTCCATCATCGAGGACAGATACAGTTTGACAATGACCAGATATTAGCACTAGCAATACAGCGCTAGCATTAGCAAGTTAGAATTAGCATTCAAACTTTAACATTGTTGTATTTGAATTTTTAAAAGAAGGATTAAGCTTTAATGCCATTTAATCTCATATTCCCATGAAGGGTTATGCTTTAATGCCATCTGATCTCTTATTTCCATCATAAAGGACACACACAGTATGAGAATGACCAGATATTAGCACAACATTAGATCGCTAGCATTAGCATTCAAACTTTAACATGACTGTATTTGCATATTTACAAGAAGGGTTAAGCTTTAATGCAATTTAATCTCATATTCCCATGAAGGGTTATGGTTTAATGCCATCTGATCTCTTATTTCCATCATAGAGGTCACGTACAGTATGAAAATGACCAGATATTAGCACTAGCATTAGATCGCTAGCATTAGCAAGTTAGCATTAGCATTTCAAACTTAAAATTGCTGTATTTGCATTTTTACAAGAAGGCTTAAGCTTTAATGCCATTTAATCTCATATTCCCATGAAGGGTTATGCTTTAATGCCATCTGATCTCTTATTTCCATCATAGAGGACACATACAGTGTGAAAATGACCAGATATTAGCACTAACATTAGATCGCTAGCATTAGCATTCAATCTATAACATCACTGTATTTGCATATTTACAAGAACGGTTAAGCTTTAATGGCATCTAATTTCATATTCCCATGAGGGGTTATGCTTTAATGCTATGTGATATCATATTTCCATTATAGAGGACACGTACAGTATGAAAATGACCAGATATTAGCAATAGCATTAGATCGCTAACATTAGCAAGTTAGCATTAGCATTCAAATTTAACATTGCTGTATTTGCATATATACAAGAAGGGCTAAGCTTAAATGCCATTTAATTTCATATTCCCATGAATGGTTATGCTTTAATGCCATCTGACCTCTTATTTCCATCATAGAGGACAGAAACAGTGAAAATGACCAGATATTAGCACTAGCATTAGATCGCTAGCATTAGCAAGTTAGCATTAGCATTCAAACTTTAACATTGCTGTATTTGCATATATACAAGAAGGGTTAAGCTTTAATGCCATTTAATCTCATATTCCCATGAAGGGTTATGCTTTAATGCCATCTGATCTCTTATTTCCATCATAGAGGACACGTACAGTATGAAAATGACCAGATATTAGCACTAGCATTAGATCGGTAGCATTAGCAAGTAAGCATTAGCATTCAAACTTTAACATGACTGTATTTCCATATTTACAAGAAGGGTGAAGCTTCAATGCCCTCTAATCTCATATTCCCATGAAGGGTTATGCTTTAATGCGATCTGATCTCTTATTTCCATCAAGGAGGACACAATACAGTATGAAAATGACTAGATATTAGCACTAGCATTAGATCGCTAGCATTAGCATTCAAACATTCAAACATGACTGTGTTTTGCATATTTACAAGAAGGGTTAAGCTTTAATGTCATCTAATCTCATATTCCCATGAAGGGTTATGCTTTAATGCCATCTGATCTCTTATTTCCATCATAGAGGACACGTACATTCTGAAAATGACCAGATATTAGCACTAACATTAAATCGCTAGCATTAGCAAGTTAGCATTAGCATTCAAACTTTAACATTGCTGAATTTGCATATATACAAGAAGGGTTAAGCTTTTAATGCCATTTAATCTCATATTCCCATGAAGGGTTATGCTTAAATGCCATCTGATCTCTTATTTCCATCATAGAGGACACGTACAGTATGAAAATGACCAGATATTAGCACTAGCATTAGATCGCTAGCATTAGCAAAATAGCATTAGCATTCAAACTTTAACATTGCTGTTTTTGCATATATACAAGAAGGGTTAAGCTTTAATGCCATTTAATCTCATATTCCCATGAAGGGTTATGCTTTAATGCCATCTGATCTCTTATTTCCATCATAGAGGACACGCACAGTATGAAAATGACCAGATATTAGCACTAGCATTAGATCACTAGCATTAGCAAGTTATCATTAGCATTCAAACTTTAACATTGCTGTATTTGCATATATAATAGAAGGGTTAAGCATTAATGCCATTTAATCTCATATTCCCATGAAGGGTTATGCTTTAAAATGCATCTGATCTCTTATTTCCATTTTAGAGGACACGGACAGTATGAAAATGACCAGATATTAGCACTAGCATTAGATCGCTAGCATTAGCAAGTTAGCATTAGCATTCAAACTTTAACATGGCTGTATTTGCATATGTACAAGAAGGGTTAAGCTTTAATGCTATTTAATCTCATATTCCCATGAAGTGTTTTTGCTTCAATGCCATCTGATCTTTTATTTCCATCATAGAGGACACGTCCAGTATGAAAATGACCAGATATTAGCACTAGCATTAGATCGCTAGCATTAGCAAGTTAGCATTAGCATTCAAACTTTAACAGTGCTTTATTTGCATATTTACTAGAAGGGTTAAGATTTAATGCCATTTAATCTCATATTCCCATGGAGGGTTATGCTTTAATGCCATCTGATCTCTAATTTCCATCATAAAGGACACATACAGCATGAAAATGACCAGATATTAGCACTAGCATTAGAGCGCTAGCATTAGCAATTTAGCATTAGCATTTAAACTTTAACATTGCTGTATTTGAATTTATAAAAGAAGGGTTAAGCTTTAATGCCATTTAATCTCATTTTCCCATGAAGGGTTATGCTTTAATGCCATCTGATCTCTTATTTCCATCATAGAGGACACGTACAGTATGAAAATGACCAGATATTAGCACTAGCAATAGATCGTTAGCATTAGCAAGTTAGAATTAGCATTCAAACTTTAACATTGTTGTATTTGAATTTTTAAAAGAAGGATTAAGCTATAATGCCATTTAATCTCATATTCCCATGAAGGGTTATGCTTTAATGCCATCTGATCTCTTATTTCCATCATAGAAAGGACACATACAGTATGAGAATGACCAGATATTAGCACAACATTAGATTAGCATTAAGCTAGCATTAGCATTCAAACTTTTTAACATGACTGTATTTGCATATTAACAAGAAGGGTTAAGCTTTAATGCCATTTAATCTCATATTCCCATGAAGGGTTATGGTTTAATGCCATCTGATCTCTTATTTCCATCATAGAGGACACATACAGTATGAAAATGACCAGATATTAGCAATAGCATTAGATTGCTAGCATTAGCAAGTTAGCATTAGCATTCAAACTTTAACATTACTGTATTTGTATTTTTACAAGTAGGATTAAGCTTTAATGCCATTTAATCTCAAATTGCCATGAAGGGTTATGCTTTAATGCCATCTGATCTCTTATTTCCATCATTGAGGACACATACTGTGTGAAAATGACCAGATATTAGCACTAACATTAGATCGCTAGCATTAGCATTCAAACTTTTAACATGACTGTTTTGCATATTTACAAGAAGGGTTAAGCTTTAATGCCATTTAATCTCATATTCCCATGAAGGGTTTATGCTTTAATGCATGTGATCTCTTATTTCCATTTTAGAGGACACGTAACATTATGAAAATGACCAGATATTAGCACTAACATTAAATCGCTAGCATTAGCAAGTTAGCATTAGCATTCAAATTTAACATTGCTGTATTTGCATATATACAAGAAGGGTTAAGCTTGAATGCCATTTAATCTCATATTCCCATGAAGGGTTATGCTTAAATGCCATCTGATCTCTTATTTCCATCATAGAGACACGCTGGTATGAAAATGACCAGATATTAGCACTAGCATCATAGATCGCTAGCATTAGCAAGATAGCATTAGCATTCAAACTTTTAACATTGCTGTATTTGCATATATAAAAGAAAATGACCAGATTAACTAGCATTTAATGCATTAGCATTTAATCTCATATTCCATGAAGGGTTATGCTTTAATGCATATTCCCATCTGATCTCTAATTTCCATTTTAGAGGACACGGACAGTATGAAAATGACCAGATATTAGCACTAGCATCAGATCGCTAGCATTAGCAAGTTAGCATTAGCATTCAAACTTTAACATTGCTGTATTTGCATATGTACAAGAAGGGTTAAGCTTTACTGCTATTTAATCTCATATTCCCATGAAGTGTTTTGCTTCAATGGCATCTGATCTTTTATTTCCATCATAGAGGACACGTCCAGTATGAAAATGTCCAGATATTAGCACTAGCATTAGATCGCTAGCATTAGCAAGTTAGCATTAGCATTCAAACTTTAACAGTGCTTTATTTGCTTACATACTAGAAGGGTTAAGATTTAATGCCATTTAATCTCATATTCCCATGGAGGGTTATGCTTTAATGCCATCTGATCTCTTATTTCCATCATAGAGGACACATACAGTATGAAAATGACCAGATATTAGCACTGGCATTAGATCGCTAGCATTAGCAATTTAGCATTAGCATTTAAACTTTAACATTGCTGTATTTGAATTTATAAAAGAAGGGTTAAGCTTCAATGCCATTTAATCTCATTTTCCCATGAAGGGTTATGCTTTAATGCCATCTGATCTCTTATTTCCATCATAGAGGACACGTACAGTATGAAAATGACCAGATATTAGCACTAGCAATAGATCGCTAGCATTAGCAAGTTAGAATTAGCATTCAAACTTTAACATTGTTGTATTTGAATTTTTAAAAGAAGGATTAAGCTTTAATGCCATTTAATCTCATATTCCCATCAAGGGTTATGCTTTAATGCCATCTGATCTCTTATTTCCATCATAAAGGACACATACAGTATGAGAATGACCAGATATTAGCACAACATTAGATCGCTAGCATTAGCATTCAAACTTTAACATGACTGTATTTGCATATTTACAAGAAGGCTTAAGCTTTAATGCAATTTAATCTCATATTCCCCATGAAGGGTTATGGTTTAATGCCATCTGATCTTTATTTCCATCATAGAGGACAGTACAGTATGAAAATGACCAGATATTAGCAATAGCATTAGATTGCTAGCATTAGCAAGTAAGCATTAGCAATTCAAACTTTAACATTACTGTATTTGTATTTTTACAAGTAGATGAAGCTTTAATGCCATTTAATCTCAAATTGCCATGAAGGGTTATGCTTTAATGCCATCTGATCTTATTTCCATCATAGAGACACATACAGTGTGAAAATGACCAGATATTAGCACTAGCATTAGATCGCTAGCATTAGCATTCAAACTTTTAACATGACTGTATTTGCATATTTACAAGAAGGGTTAAGCTTTAATGGCATCTAATTTCATATTCCCATGAAGGGTTATGCTTTAAATGCTATGTGATATCTTATTTCCATTATAGAGGACACGTACAGTATGAAAATGACCAGATATTAGCACTAGCATTAGATCGCTAGCATTAGCAAGTTAGCATTAGCATTCAAATTTAACATTGCTGTATTTGCATATATACAAGAAGGGTTAAGCTTTAATGCCATTTAATTTCATATTCCCATGAAGGGTTATGCTTTTAATGCCATCTGACCTCTTAGTTCCATCATAGAGGACAGATACAGTTTGACAATGACCAGATATTAGCACTAGCATTAGATCGCTAGCATTAGTAAGTTAGCATTAGCATTCAAATTTTAACATTGCTGTATTTGCATATATACAAGAAGGGTTAGGCTTGAATGCCATTTAATCTCATATTCCCATGAAGGGTTATGCTTTAATGCCATCTGACCTCTTATTTCCATCATCGAGGACAGATACATTTGACAATGACCAGATATTAGCACTAGCATTAGATCGCTAGCATTAGCAAAGTTAGCATTAGCATTCAAACTTTTAACATGACTGTATTTGCATATTTACCATTAGGGTTAAGCTCAATGCCATCTAATCTCATATTCCCATGAAGGGTTATGCTTTTAATGCGATTGGATCTCTTATTTCCATCATAGGAGGACACATACAGTAAAGTGAAAATGGATATTTGCAGATATTAGCACTAGCATTAGATCACTAGCATTAGCATTCAAACTTTAACATGACTGTATTTGCTTATTTACAAGAAGGGTTGCTTTTTAATGCCATCTTATCTCACATTCCCATGAAGGGTGATGCTTTAATGCCATGTGATTCTTATTTCCATCATAGAGGACACATACAGTATGAAAAATGAATAGATATTAGCACTAACATTAAATCGCTAGCATTAGCAAAAAGAGCATTAGCATTCAAAACTTAACATTGAATGGTATATATATACAAGAAGGGTTAAGCTTTGAATGCCATTTAATCTCATATTCCCATGAAGGGTTATGCTTAATGCCATCTGGATCTCTTATTTCCATCATAGAGCAGGTACAGTATGAAAAATGACCAGATATTAGCACAAGAATTAGATCGCTAGCATTAGAAGATAGCATTAGCATTCAAACTTTTAACATTGCTGTTTTTGCATATATACAAGAAGGGTTTAGCTTGAATGCCATTTAATCTCATAATCCCATGAAGGGTTATGCTTTAATGCCATCTGATCTCTTATTTTCCATCATAGAGGACAAATACAGTTTGAAAATGACCAGATATTTGCACTAGCATTAGATCAATAGCATTAGCATTCATTAGCATTCAAATTTAACATTGCTGTATTTGCATATATACAAGAAGGGTTAAGCTTAATGCCATTTAATCTCATATTCCCATGAAGGGTTATTATGCTTTTAATGCCATCTGATTCTTATTTCCATCAAAGAGGACACGTACAGTATGAAAATGACCAGATATTAGCACTAACATTAGATCACTAGGCATTAGCAAGTTATCATTAGCATTCAAACTTTAACATTGCCAATTTGCATATATACAAGAAGGGTTACATTAAAGCCATTTAATCTAATATTCCCATGAAGGGCTATGCTTAAAATGCATCTGATTCTAATTTCCATTTTTAGAGACACGACAGTATGAAAATGACCAGATATTAGACAGCATAGATCGCTAGATTAGCAAGTTAGCATTAGCATTCAAACTTTAACATGGCTTTTGCAT